>WAAF01012070.1:64583-247811 GCA_013400475.1 Tricholaema leucomelas
AGGGGACTAAGATGCGGAATAATGGAGAAAGGAGCACGGGGGCATCCGGGGCAGTGCAGGGGAAAAGGGTAAAGGTCATGCAGGACCAGGGACTATGGAGCTGAATCATAGTGTAAGAAGCTCTGGGGCATCCGGGGCAGTGCAGGGGGAAAGGGTAAAGGTCATGCAGGACCAGGGACTATGGAGCTGAACCACAATGTAAGAAACTCCAGGGCAAAGCTGCAGTGTGGCCTGCAAAGCTGTGTGACCGACACAGCTGGCAGATCTGTGTGGAGCCCTTGAGTTTCTACACTTTATGTAAAAGAGAAGTATAAACACTTTTTCCCCTTTGGTGAGTTCTTATGCAAATAGAGGTAAGGGCCAGTTCTAAGAATTTGCTGCTTCCCCACCCAGGTTCCCATCAGGTCGCTGCTGCACACGCAGCAGGCTGGGAAGAAGGGCTTCGTTCAGACCCAGTCTGGAACGAGAGACGAAAGCTCTGAGCAGCAGCTGGCACAACCTCAAATCTTCAGGAGAAGCCATCAAGGGACATTAAGACTGATCTCTTCCTCTGCCTGTTGCAACACATCTGTTTGGGCAGGGATTCCAGCCCATTCCCTTACTGACAAACGTCAGTGTGTGCTTCTGAAGGCTATTACATCTGTGTCCTACTCACGCTCACTCCAGAGGTTCCTGTTTCATATCCTGTTCTGATTGCTCTACATTTATCATGTAAACTAATTTCAAGTACACACACGGGGGGGAAATTAAGTTACTGTGCCTAAAGATTATGACATATGAGAATTTGTTAAGGGCAGTAATAAAGCTCGGTGCTAAACCCACACTCTCACCACACAAATACATGGGCAATCCAACCTCACAAGATGGATTTCAGGTGAAAGTTAAGGTGCAAAAATAAAAGAAGTCATCTGTTCGCCAGCAACTTTCTAACTGCATCTTCAGAGACCTCCCCACTGTCAGAGTCCTTATAAACACCACAAAAGGAGGGCTAGAGGCAGCAACTCTTATTCACTCTAATTAACTGATTGATGTAAGTCCTTCAGAGTCCTGTGTGAGACAAAGCAGTGAGCAGGAATAGATCACAGAATCATAGAATCATAGAACAGTTTAGGTTGGAAGGGACATCAAAGATCATCTAGTTCCAAACCCCTGCCACTGGCAGGGACACCTCCCACTAGAACAGGTTGCTCAAGGCCTTGAACACTTCCAGGAAGGGAGCATCCATGACCTCCCTGGGCCACCTGAGCCAGTGTCTCACCACCCTCACTGCAAAGAACCCTTTCCTATCATCTAGTTTCAATCTCCCCTCTGCCAGTTTAAACCCATTACCCCTCATCCTGTCATTACAAGACCTTGTCAATAGTCCCTCCCCAGCCTTCCTGTAGGTCCCCTTCAGATACTGGAAGGCCACTCCTAGGTCTCCTTGAAGCCTTCTCTTCTGCAGGCTGCAGAGACCCAACTCTCTCAGCCTGTCCTCAGAGCAAAGCTGCTGCAGCCCTCTCAGCACCTTTGTGGCCCTCCTCTGAACTGGCTCCAACACTTCCATGTGCTGCCTGTGCTGGGGGCTCCAGGACTGCACCCAGGACTGCAGGTGGGGTCTGAGGAGTGCAGAGCCAAGGGGCAGAATCCCCTCCCTTGCCCTGCTGCCCACACTGCTCTTGCTGCAGCCCAGCACAGGGTTGCTGTCTGGGCTGCACTCACCCTGCAGGCGCCTGTTGAGCTTTTCATCAGCTCAGACCCCCAGGTCCCTTTCCTCAGGGCTGCTTTCAGCCATTCCCCATCCAGCCTGGAGCTGTGCTTGGGATTGTGCAGATGCAAGCACTTCAATGCATCTGAAGGGAAAGACTTCTCTCCAACAGTCAGAACGTGTTGCAGAGTTTTGGAAACATCCTGCTTCTTGCCTGTTAGAAAGCAATCTCTTAGTTTTTATTAAACAGGTCTCTATGTATCTGAAGGCCACTTCTCTGACAAGGCAGACTGGGCAGCCCTTTCTGCCATTAGAGAGCTCCTGAGGGGCTGTGCTGCCTGTGCCTGCTATTCCTGCAGAGATGGGATTACAGGCTTCTGTGGGGTGTCCTCAGCTCACACCCACAGAGACCCAACATGCAATTCTCTGCCGACATGATTTTCCCTACCAGCTACTCCTGAGCTGGGCACAGATCCAGGCAAGTTAAAAACCCTCCCCCACGACACCCACTCAGCACTAGGGTATCTGTTTCCCAATCCTGCTGATCAGCATGCCTGTTATTCTGTTCTAATATTGTCCCAAAACACAACAGAATGCCTCTCAGATAAACAGCAAAGAGAGATAGTTCTAACCAAGCCTTTACCTGCAAGCAATTTTCCAACAGAAGGGGTAAAAAGATGTCCCAGCCCAAACAGCACACACCAGCTACTGTCTTTAATGTCTGTGATCCTTTAAGAACAGCGACCACGCCAGGACAGAGAGCTACATTCAGCAAGCAGACATGAAATACTTCATGGAGTAGAATACCAAGTGAGGTGGGTTGGCTCTGCTCTTCATGCTGTAGGTTACAAATGTTTGGACAGGTTTATCAGGCTTGAAATCAGTAAATAAACAAGTCCTAAGACATCTGATGTGGGAACTGTATTTCCCAGATAGAAATGCATTGCCATACCATCTCCAAAGGAAGACTAAGTCTTCAGTGAGCAACAGCTCTCCTCCTACAGCCTGCTCAAACTGTCTCAGAGATTACCAACATCCACCAAGCAAGAACTGCGACACCCAGTTACTGCTGCTTTTCAGTAGAGGTGAGAATAGACCAAACTCTGAGTTACTTAATGCTATAGCTTAGTAGGCTCAGAGCATGCTCCTGTGAGCAATGTTTACACCTTCTGTCAGCTCAAGAGGTGCAAGAGGTAGAGCATTTCCACTTAAGGAACTTCATACTAGTTCCTATTTCAAGCTGATCTTCTGATCTTTGCTGACAACCAGCATTTATCACTTTGCAGATGAGTTTTAGGATTCATGTGCATTTCATCTCAGGCTCTCCAAAACTACAGGAAGATCTCTTCCAACTGCCAATGTGAGTTATGCCCTAAAAAAACATCTCTTGTAACATTTAAATACCAACCTAAGGATGCTCCCAACTGAATGAGAGAAAGAGGGAGGTGTATACCCCTGGAAAATAAAAGGATTCCTCCTGCATCATTGACTCTCCTTAGAAACTTGGAGGAGATTGTTCTGTGTACACAACAACACTGCCTCTGCAACAGGCTTCTTTAGAAGTCTGAAGAAAGGAATGTTGCAAAGGGGAACTCCTGCAGCATGCAGCTCCTTTAGTTTGTCTTTAGGTCAACCCAGATGGAGGAGATGTGGGCCTGGTGGCTCCCTTCACCTTCATCTCTCCCCTTATGGGAAGGGTTTCACCAGTGTGCCAGAGAAGCTGCTTGAAAGATGCTGCATTCTTGAAGCGTAACCCCCTTCTTATTTCACTACAGGGACAGCAGATCCAAGTGGATCATGGAGAAGGTTACTCGTGCCTATTTACAGCACCTCATAATGCAAACAGGTTGATGAGTGAATGCGCAAATAAACACACGTGAGGAAGCAAAGAGTGAGGTTTTCTCAGTCACTAAAAATGTTCTGCTTGTTTTGATCTTCATTTATGTCTACTTCCTACAAGAAATCCTGAATAGTGCTTAGGTATATTTAACTGTTTCTAATGTACTATAAAGAACATTGAAGAGTTCACACTTCCCTAAACGTGACCTGAAGGCTTCATAGTTACGCAGATAGGAAGGCACAAACCTACTGAAGGATAAATGATGTGACTACAGAATAAGATGTAATGAATCTAGTGTGCCCTCGTTCTCCAAAAGAAAAGAGAGATTATCACCATGAAATACCAGCCACAGATTAGATACAGTATGAAAGGAAAAGATGAAAATGTGGCTTGTGGCTCTGGTTCAGATATACATCTTGAGCAGAGTAAATCTCACCTCATAAGTCATTTCTCCCCCATCATGCAACCACTAATCCTGCTAATGGTGTTCCAGGTTACTGACTGAGTTGAAATACATGGAAAATGAAGGCAGCCTGCAGATCCTGGATACCTGTGTTTGTGATGCTGTTGACACAGCAGAGGCTGGGGGTGCTCCTGCTGCAGCCATGTTTCCTGTTCCTATAAACATGCTCTGTTGGAAAAGAGGCTACTCTGGGCACACGTGCACTTTATGGCCAGTTTCGTGCCAACGTAAATCAAGCCTGAATTCCACCTCGGTGATATCATGTAAGGCTGATGCTTAAGGGAGTCCACAGGCATAAGTAAGTGGGTTCCAAAGTGATTAATTGGAGGAGCCCACTTACATTTCAGTCTCACAACCAGACAGACTGCCTCGTAGTTCCCTTGGCTTTTTTGCATCGGACTCCCCAAATTTCACTCTTCCATTTCCTCCACTTGCTCACCTTTCAGGGTCAGAGCTTGATGCCTCAAGGGGAAATGAAACAGAGCAATCCAAAACAAAACAAGCTGCAAAGCAGGGTTAAGACACACTTGACATTCAGAGCTACATGGTTCCTTTTTCAGCTGCAGGTATGAAATTGTGATGATTCTGTGTCCACAATGCTCCTGTTTAAAAAAAGTTTTCTAAATGCATCCTCACCTCTCAGAAAATGGCTGTTTAGAAGTATTCAAGACAGCTAAATTCCACTTTTTTCTGTTTTGGTTTGTTTTTTTTTATTTAGAAATGGCCTCTGACACTTCTCAACTCTTAGTGCTCTAAATGCAACATCTCTGAGGGGATGGTGCTTGCACAGCAAGCCACAGAAATATCTGCTTCTGCTTGCTAGAGAGGACAGATCTGTCTGCTACTTGCCTTCTTCTGAGCAGGACTGAGAGAACTGCCATCAGTCTGTGGCTTGTGCAGAATTCCTGCTCTGGCTGCACTGGTCAATATCACTGCCAAGGGAGGTGGTGGAGTTGCTGTCCATGGAGGTGTTGGAGCCAAGCCTGGCTGGGGCACTTAGTGCCATGGTCTGGTTGATTGGACAGGGCTGGGTGCTAGGTTGGACTGGATGAGCTTGGAGGTCTCTTCCAACCTGGTTGATTCTATGCTCCTATGATTCTATGTTAAGCAACACCTCACACACCAGTCCACCCAGAGAAGCTACTTGCTAAAGTCAGAGTCCAATTCCTTTCCCAGGAAGACCAGAAAATTAACTTCTACTACTTTCTGTGGAGGCTGGATCAAATGGTAGTAAGGAGACATGCAATGATACGTGGGACCAAATTGTCCATCCAGACTGGAGAGGAGAGATTTTTTTATAGGAGGTAATTAGCTTTTGCTTCCCTGGTTTAAATATGCTGCCCTTAGTCTGCAGGGATGAGGTTATATAACAACTCATAGGATAAACCTTAAACCAAGGATTCCCCTTTCAGATAATCAGAGAGTCATAGAATGGTTTGGGTTGGAAAGGAACTCCAAAGGTCATCTAGTCCAACCCTCCTGCACTCAGCACTGACATCATCCACTAGAGAAGAGCCTTGTTGAGCCTGACCTTGAATATCTCCAAGGCTGGGGCCCCAACTACCTCCCTGAGCAAGCTGTTGCTGTGTTCCATCACCCTCATGTCACAGAACTTGTTCATAACATCCAGTCTAAATCTTTTTTAGTTTGAAACCATTGTCCCTTATCCCATCACTGCAGGCCTTTAAAAACAGTGGTCTCCCCCAGCCTTCTTATAGGCCACTTCAGGTGCTGGAACTGTTTCCCACAGCCAACATACAGCTTACTAGCTTAGTCCCACATAATGGAAGGTCAGAGGGATTACAACAGTTTTGCAGATCCTAGTTTTCATAGATTCATAAAATACCAGGTTGGACCTCAAGGATCACCAAGTAGAACCTTTCAGTTTGCTCTCCAACTGCAGTCTTTCCAGGTTTGTTTGCACAGCAGCAGTGCAGAATCTGTTTCTATAAGACAGCTTCAGACTCCATGCTTTTTAAAGAAGAGAGGACAGTGCTGATAGGGACATTTCCAAGGAGTTTTCCTCTGGTTCATTTTAAATGTTCACATTCTGAAAGGATTTCAGTATTTCTATAGGGCTCATCATTATACCACGACAGATGCAAAAGGAAGGAATAAGAGAAGACTGCAGGAGAGGTCAGAATTCATGGATATGATGAGAAAGGCCAAGAAAAAGAACATGAAAGCTAGTAACAGAGTATTAGAAAGCATGGCAAGGACTAACCTCTCCTGGTGAATAGGCATTTACAGAGCTAAACTTGTAGTAAACTACTAACCAGGCAGAAATGAAAGACCTTCACTTCTGAGCAGATTATTGCACCTCTTCTTCTTCCTTATTTTGGGACTTAGAACCTGTATTTCAGAAAGTGAAGCCATGGTTTTGAAACCCCTGATACACAATTTGCTGAACACCAGTGGCTACTTCTACAACAGCTTAACTAGACACACAGCACTTACGTGATGCTGGAGATCGGAGGATGGAACCAGATTCTTCTTTTTCTCTGATCACATTTGGAATTCTCCTGTGCTTGCCTTGCGTCTGAAAAGACACAGAGGAGCTATTCAACAAAATAATCACATGGAAACAGAGAAAACATGCAGAGAGTTGAGTTTCTTACAAGAATCCCCTTTATTTTAGAGGAGAAATTGTGATGATTGTATGATTTTAATGTTTATACAAAGATAATAACAGGTAGAATAACTGAACAAGTCATCCCACAAGACTGAACACAATCCTAGATACAACTGAACTTAATTCTTGTTTCCACATGACCCATCTCCTCGTGGCAGCAGACAATTCAGTCTTTTGAAAAATCAAAATAAGTGTACAAAATTGTAAAGGATGGACTCTAGCTAAGACATGAAACCAAAGCAGCTTTGGAACAAGCCACTCCAAAGTTAGAACTCAAGTCTTCTGCTTGCTGCAAGCCAAAGCAACAACTCATCCAACCCGGAGACGGAAGACTCTTCCAACAAATTGAGTAGTTCATAGATTCACAGAATGGTTTAGATTGGAAGAGACTTTAAAGATCATCTAGCTCCAGCCTCCCTGCCATGGGCAAGGACATCTTCTCCTTTTGCTCCTAGAGCAAACCTAGATCAGGTTGCTCAATGTCCCATCCAACCTGGCCTGGAGCACCTCCAGGAAGGGGAGATCCACAACCTCCCCGGGCAACCTGTTCCAGCGTCTCACTGTAAAGAATGTCTTCCTATTCTCCAGTCTAAATCTGCCTTCCTCAAACTTCAATCCGTCCCCTCTCACTCTATCACTACAAGTCCTTGTAAAAAGGCCCTTCCTGGCTTTCTTGTTGACTCCCCTTAGGTACTGTAAGGCTGCTCTAAGGACTCCCCAGAGCCTTCCTTCCTCCAGGCTGAACAGTCTCAACTCTCTCAGCCTGTCCCCATAGGGGAAGGTTCTCCAGTCCTCTGATCGTCTTTGTGGTCTCCTCTGCACCCACTCCACCAGTTCCATGTCCTTATTATGTTGGAGACACCAGAATTTGACATGGTGCTCCAGGTGAGGTCTAAAGAGAGCAGAGTAGAGGGGCAGAATTACCTCCCTCATCCTGCTGGTCACACTTCTTTGGATGCAGCCCAGCACAAGTTTGCCTTCTGGGCTGCCAGCAACCATTGCTGGCTCATGGTGAGTTTTTCATCAACTGACACCCTCAAGTCCTTCTCCTCGAGACTGCTCTTAAGCCACTCCTCACCCAGCCTGTATTTGTGCTTGAGATTATTCCAAGCCAGCTGTAGGACCTTACACATGGCCTTGTTGAACTTCATGAGGTTGCCCTGGGCCCATCTCCCAAGCCTGTCCAAGTCCCTCTGGATGCCATCCCTTCCTCCCAGTGTGTCAACAGGACCACACAGCCTGGTGTCACCTGAAAACTAGCTGAAAGTGCCTGAATGCCACTGTCTGTGTCACTGACAAGTCCTGAAAGTCTTTGCAGTAATCAGCCACATTTAATACAGTAACAAATGAGATGAGAGTGGAGGGGTTAAAATGAATGTGCAAGTAGGAAAGAAATGCAACATGGGCTGGAGGCTTGTCTAAGCTTTTGGATTTTTGTAGGCAAGGGAATGTCCTCCATCACATCCTGTCTTGTTTTGATGACCATTTTGCAGTTTCCCAATTTTAACCAGCTAAAAATGAAACACCCCCCTACTTTGCACGTGATGGCAGGATACTCCATGCTGATAGATATCCTCTGCCAGATTAGAGAGCTCTGTGGTCCTTCCTCCATCTGTGGTTGTAAACACGAACAAAAATTCAACCAAAAAAAAGTAAAAGGAAATCTGCAGCAGGCAGCTATGGGCAAACCTGCCCTCATTTCTTCCTAGAAGTCAAAGCCTGATTTGCACCCTGAAGTAAATCCCATGCCTCACACAACCCTTGATCATTTTAAATCCCTGCTGTAGCCATTGTAAGTGCCCTAATAAACTGGATAAATTGTTTTTTTTCCCAGGGTTCTCCTGAACTCTTCCTGGCAATTAATTTAAGATCCAAATACCTTCAAAGATCTCTAACAGAACCTCATCTTTGTGGCCTCACCACAAAGATCCCAAAATTCCTTTGTGTTAAGCTCAGACAAGCCACTTAGAAAATGGAGACAGGTGTCCACAGGAGGGGCATAAAGGCAAGAATTCCCCATGCTCTCCCAGCTGGCTGGTAAGCTTCATGCCCACCAGCTCCTGCCACAGATCTCAGCTGCAGAGGTTTGGATTTGGCTAGCTGCTTTTCTTTATTGTGCTCCATGGAGCTGCACCCATCAGCCACTGATCCTGTGGGAGCCCAACTTCTAATTACCTCTGAGAACCAGCTTCTTGTCAGAGAGAAGTGCATCTGGGAAGAGTGAGGGTTGAAGCAAGTGGGAGCAGAGGCAGCAGGGACATTAAACCCAGAAGATGGGCTACTGGGGAGAAGGGTTTTAAGGTTGGGGGAAGAGGTGGAACAAGTCTAAAGAGAATGTGGGAGGTCATGGGAAAGAAACTCAGAGAACTCCTGATACAGATCCTTACGTCAGTGCAATCAGCAAAGGATCATGCAATAAGCCAGCAATGACACCATGGCTTGAGCAATGATTTTTGTCACCAGTGAAATCCTGTAGGGAGCAGTCATTGAGCCCTAGCCTGGGTGTTTCATTCTTAGGGGCACAGGCAGCTAATGAGCTGGGGGGAAATGATTTATGAGGACAGAGCTAAATGCTCACTGCTAGCAAGGAAGGGCAGGCATAACAGTCTACAAAGACCCGCAGGAATAAATGTAAAGGAGCATGAGGAACTGTTTTGAACAGCAAGTTCAGCTTCCTAGGACTGAGGTGCAGTGGCTTATGATTGACTTGCCTGAAGAGCTGACCTTTGAGCTTGAAGAGCTTTGACCAGCCTGGGCAAAGCATGAGCAAATGAAAGGCAAGGAACAATTCTGTGTTGCTGGACAGGTAAAGAG
The DNA here is from genome assembly GCA_013400475.1 of Tricholaema leucomelas. Classification (NCBI taxonomy): domain Eukaryota; kingdom Metazoa; phylum Chordata; class Aves; order Piciformes; family Lybiidae; genus Tricholaema lacrymosa; species Tricholaema leucomelas. The sequence goes on from WAAF01012070.1 coordinate 74,020, forward strand.
ATTATTCACATGTGCCCCTTGTCCAAAGGAGCTCCACGTTTCCACCACTGGAGAAGCTATCTGCAGTGTTCAGCAAGGTACAGGAGCTGGAGACAGCATTCAGGGGACAGCACCCTAGAGAGAAACTCCAACTGCTTTTCCCATTAGATTCCTGTACTAGCAGCAATTACCTCAGATAACCAGGACAGTTTCAGATTGATTGTATAAATGAAGAAGTCACTGAGTTGCTGTTGCAAAGCAATAAGCACACAAGGTCACTCACAGCTAGAAAGACCACAACCATTGCAGTACAATTAACATCCAATTCAGCCTGCACTCAGGATTAAGTGTTAAAACTGCACCGTATCTACTGCTCCCTTCAGCCCCTGAAATAGCTCTTAACTGGACTTGAGCATTGTTCTGAGCTGCACACCTGCAAGAGGGGTGAGATCCAGCTCAAGGTCATGTTTCAGGGAGATAAATATTTCAGTAGGAGGCCTGGGGGATGTGCCTGATGCTCCATATGGGGAAGAGAGCTGCTGGGGCTATACCAAGCAGGAATGCAAAGGAAAGGGAAGAAATGCAAGATAAAAAGCAAGGAAAAAACCAACAACAGAAAGGACTTTTGAATTTTGTTTCACAGTATGGCATTGCAGTTGTGGCAGGGTCAGGCAAGGTAGAATCCCTCAGACTGCAAAATTCCTGCTAATTAAAGGAGATTACAGGTAAAGGGGAGAAAAGGGCTCCTATAGTCTAGAATTGTGGTGTGGGGGAAGGGAAAGGAAAACTAAACCAAATGCACAGCCACAGGAAACATGCAACCCTAAGATACCTTCTATCTCCCTCTTTCCTGGCAGATGTCTCCTTCCCAGTCCCAGTGGGTTGTTTTGTATACTACGGAGGACAAAGCAAACTGCTTCCTTACTTCTTCCTGCCCTGATTGAGACATGGGATCACTAATGTGGGGTGTTGCTTAACTTAATTCTCATTTAGCCCTGACTCCTGAGAAACAATCCCAGTGCTGGTGTCAGGTGACAAGAAAGAGGAGACTGAACTACTTCTTGGCCCCAGTATGAAGAAGAAAGTGAATTCCCTACAAATACTCCAAGAACTATACAAGACTTTCTAGTTGCTTCAGAATGCAAAAGTGAGAGATTGGGGGGGGGGAAGAAATAGGAACCATGTATGGCTCCCATGGTGAGGAGGGGACTGAGAGAAACCTAGGAAAGCTGGGGAGGGGCATTTGGTTTGGCTGAGCATTATGAGGTGGGCCAGTTGCTGGCTACACAGTTTGAACATGCACAGAATAAAACACATAGCTAAAGTGTCCTAGAGAGAAGAGATAGATTTAAGAACTGTCTAAAACCAGACTGCAATTTGTCTCCCATCTTCAGGCTAGAAAAGAGCTGATCATCCTAGAGGAAATTCCACCCAATGGCAGAACACTTCAAAGCGTTCTGGAGACTTAGCAATTGGTTAAGGAGAAATTCAGATCCCAGAAAAACCAAACCCCAAAGAAGCTGAGGAATTCCTTATGTCAAAGGTTTACAAGCAGGGGAACGAAGTATTGAGGAAGAAAAGCTTTGTAATTAAATCCTTAACCTGAGATTCAGGTTCTGCCTGTCACTTCAGCTTAATGCCTGAAACACACTGGCAACAAGAGGGGCCTGACGTGTTTGTAAACACTGCATTGCTTAAAGGTACACCATACAATGCACAACTTCCTAACCCGGGGCATGCTGTCAGGAGGCTATGGTGGGAACAGCTGACTGACCATGCAGCAGAGTCATTCTTCTGCTAAATGTAACAAAGTTCAGGTAGTGCCACGGCAGGCAAAACTGTGCCAGGGAGAGATTTTGAGGCTATTGTGTCTGTTTCTGTGTCGAGGAAGGAAAGTATTTTTCACCTTCCAGACTTGTTTGGGGCTTTTTCACCTCTTTTTTTTTTTTTCTTTCCTAAGGAAAATCTTACTCAGGAAGCTAAAACAATCACCTGAACAGAGCCATGAAGATTGTAAACTTTGACTGCCCCAAAGAAGCCTTTTCTGTTGTCCAGTATTTTCCAGTGAGCGAGACCCCTTCTGCCCTTTGCTTCATTAGCTTTTTCATTACTAAAAACTGAGGTAGGACACACAGGAAAGAAAGAAAACAACCCTTAGTGTGAATCTTGATTTTCTCTGGGATACTTTTTGGGATGTTTATGGCATCTCATAAAATTGCTTGAAACATGCCTGCTGTATTTTTAATTGTCATTTTAAATGCCAACCCCCAGAAGCCTTGCTTATATTGTATGTGAACACAGCATCTGCTTATGTTCAAACCCTCAGGCACTTGAAACAGCTCCACTGTACACAGAGGACGTTGTTCATTTGGGGTTTACAGTTTTTGCCCGTGTAGAAGGAGCTCTAATGTCCTGAGAACATAAATGTGCGTTCATAAGCACGGAGCAAGATCACAGCTGGAATCTACCTGAGCCTTGGATCGTATTTCAGCAGTGGCATGAAGTGACAAAGCAGCTTATTTCACAGTTGACTTTACAAGAGCTGCAAGTGGAACAGTACATACTAGACTTACTGACGTAAGGCCCAGGTGAGTGCATGTTACAGATCCACCTCTGTGCCTGCTCCACAGGGAATAGCAGCCTCTGCCAGCCAAACTTAGGAGCTGTCACTGCTGTAGCCCTAGAGGTACCTGCTCGGAACCCTGGTGTGTCAGTAAAGGTGGCAGCTGCCATAACAGACTTCTGAGTAGGCTACAAACTTGAGGTCTTTTTATTGAGTCCAGTGAGTTTCATAGCAAGCCTTCATTGTTCTGTCTCAAAGAACAAACCATTACAGAGCACTCATAGGTGGATTTGCTTTTTCCTTTCAGGGATTAAACAGGAGCAGCTCATAATTTCCTTTAAATGCATCTACAATTCAATAAGTTTTATTATGGGCTTCAAACCTACAGCATATATATCTTTATATTCAATTCCAATCTGCTCCCTACAGGTGTTCTGAAACTCACATTTCATGCTTAGATGTGATTGACCATGAAAGTCACAGGGCAATATGTGTTCCTTGAGTAAAGATGTGGACAAGTACCTGGCCAATGTTCATTTTTCACATTAAGTTTGCTGTAAATAATCTTACAAGCAATTTTGCCACTTCCTTTCTGTAGGAATCTCTGCAAGGAGGTCAGCATAGCGTGGCTTGCAGAAAGCCAACACCTAGTATTTATGAACAGAAAGGAAGTAAACTGATGTCAGTGTTTGATTCAGTACTGCAGGATTTATTTTGTGCACACTAAGAAGAGAAGGCAAGGTCCCTCCTCTAGTCTGGCCATACTACTAAACAAGGAAAACTCTGCTGAGTTCAGACTACAGACAAGGGGTCAAAGAAAGAGACATTTCAGCTCTCAGTGTGCATCCCAGCCAGCCAGCCCCGCAATAGCTGGCATTGTTTGTAACATGTATGGCCAAGAAATAGGTGGAGAAATGAAGCCATGCAGGTAAGGGAACACTCTTTTGCTTTTTGAGCAATCACCATTTTTTGCAATGCCATGTACAGAGGTCACTTAGGGTTTTCCTTCCCTTGAAGTCCAGACTTCCTGAGAGGAAGGACAGCTGAAATACAGGAACGAGTGGCTGTACACCATTTCCACCAGTGTAGGAAATATTCCTCATGGATATGGGTTTAGAAACCACATCTGAACCTTCAGACTTCCTGATGTAGGGTAGGAAGGCACTGCAGAGAGATCTAGACAGGTTCAGTTGATAAGATGAGGTCAATGGGATGAGCTTTAACGAGGCCAAGTGCCAGGTCCTGCACTTTCGTCCCAAGCCCAAGCAACGCTCCAGGCTTTGGGAAGAGTGACTGGAAAGCAGCCTGGTGGAAAAGGATCTGGGGGTGCTTGTGGATGGGTGACTGAATCCATGGTCAGTGTGTTCAGCAGTGTGGCCAAGAAGGTAAACAGCATCTCAGACTGGATCAAAACCAGTGTGGCCAGCAGGAGCAGGGCAGCAATGGTGCCCCTGTGCTTGACCCTAGTGAGGCCACAGCTTGAGTAGTGGGTTCAGTTCTGGGCACCACGGGATAGGAAAGACATTGAGGTGCTGGAGCGTGTCCAGAGAAGAGCAATGAGGCTGGTGAGGGGTTTGGAGGGCATCTTGTGAGGAGAGGCTGAGAGAGATAAGGTTGTTTAGTCTGGAGAAGAGAAGGTTCTCCACAACTACCTGAAAGGAGGTTGGAGTGAGACTGGTGTTGGTCTCTTCTCCCAGGTAACCGGCAACAGGACGAGAGGAAATGAGTTTAAGTTGTGCCAGGGGATGTTTAGATTGGACACTAGGAAAAACTTCTTGGTTGGAATACAGTAAAAAGTGCTTCCATACCCTTAAATCTGCCATCAATCTGTAGGTTGCAACACAAGTGGGAAACAGAAGGAAATGTTTCAGCTAACAAAGTGCATTGGGCTAGCACCAAGCTTTTGCTTAGAAAGCTGTTCATAACAAATGATGACTACTTACAGGATCACTGCAAGATCATTAGAGGACTCAGACACTGAAGAGTATCTGGTTCATCTGTTTGAGACCTGCAAAACACAGTGCCACACATCAGCAACCAACACCAGCAATCAATTTTTATGAGTGCTGAAAGAACAGGAGAAAATGTTCAAACATAGACTGCTGGGCTGGGCTATTCTGTGACCTAAATCCTGGCCAAAGAGAAGAACTGCCCTTCACTAGATCACCACTGATTAAAAGCTAGGTCTTCTCTAGTTGTAGGACTCTTATCATGGAACCACAGAATGTTAGGGGTTGGAAGGGACCTCCAGAGGTTACCGAATCCAAACCCCCTGCCCAAGCAGGATCACCTAGGGCAGGCCGCACAGGAAGGCATCCAGGTGGGTTTTGAAAGTCTCCAGTTCATCAGTCAGTCTGGGTTGTATTGCAGATGACTTTGAAGGCTCTAAAAGGGTTAATGGGACCCTAGAGATAAAAAAAACATTATGCAGCTGTGTAGGTGCTGGGAAGATGAATATAGGTTGATTTTTACAAACCTAAACCTGTGTGGAGTGAGTCATAATTTGCACCTTGCATCACTCAATAAATGGGTCTTTTGAAAGTCAACCCACTGTGAATGGGCTGCTAGCTCTCAAAAAAACAAGAACCCAGCTCTCCTGCCCACAGGCTGACGAGCTGCAGGATCAAAACACTCTTCTCTCTAGGTTACAATGTGATGGCAATAGTAGGATCCAAATAAACAACAACCTGTTTCTGAGTTTGCCACATCTCTTGTAAAAGGTCAAAAGGTTTCGATGGAAACGACTCTTCTTCTTTCATGAAACCATCTAATTCTTAATCGTGACTGTGTGTTAATCTCCTTGCTGCTTCTGCTGTGCCTGCAATGCTGCCCTTTTGTTTTTTCATGTACATGCTTCACATCAACTTTTTAATCTCAAGGGAAACCTTGAAAGTTTAGCTAAATAACACTTGCTTTTGTGCATTTCAACCCTCAGCGCCTGTGTGAAGGCAATTTGTCTGTTTTGTAGTCACCCAGGGGGAAGGAAAGCAAGGAGAGAGGAGGTCTCCATGTTCACAAGGACCTCAGCACCGAGGAGACAGAATAATCATCTTTTGTTGAATAGGAAAATAACACAAAAGCAAAGTAAACAGTAGCCTTTTGTTCTGAACAAGAAAGGCAGGGCTTTAATAGTCTTTAAACGAGATAGAAAATTTCCATCCAAATGGAACCATGGAGTAGGTAGACACATTACAACCTTTTGGAGTTCAGTGATTAAATTTAATACTGTGCCAAACCGTGATTAGTTGATGAAGGGCGTTCATAAACAGAATAGAAACAAGGGAAGTGTGGCTCCAGTATAGCACTGGGCTGCCAGTGCAGTTTGGTGTTCAGCTTTCTACTTTAATAACAGGGTCAAATGAATGAAAAAAAACAACAACACACTTTAATTTGATTTATTTCCCTAAGGAAACCCAGTGCAATTGTAAACACAGGCTGCCTGCTGCACAGCACTCAAGCTTCAGCACTCAGGGTCAGAGCCAAGAAGAGGGTCTGGGTACCAAGGGAAGCACAGAAAGGTATCCTTCTCGCCAGCGTTCTTCCATCTCGCTAACTCAATCCCAAAGTACTGCTCCACGTGAATCCCATTAATAAGCACTGAATTCTCCCAGCTCACTGTGTAGGTAAAGCAGCATCCTAATTACGGCTTCTCAGTTCCAGACTGAGCTGGGTGCCTATGTCCTGTATGGATCTTTTCCATTAGTGCAGTAAAATCCCCTGTTGAGACCAATGAGATGCATTGTCCTTAACACCATACCTGTGTGACTAATGATCCAGCAGAACAGGAACACAAATCCTTTTGAACTTCTCTATGGTCTCTCCTAAACCTATCCCAGCCACGCAGCAAGAGTGTGGTGGCCAGAGAAGTCAGCAGCAATACACTAGCCACAGCACACAGGTAGACCAAGCCAACTTCAGTCAATAGTCAGTGGCTTTGCAGAGGACAAGCAAGATCATGCCCTGGTTTTACCAAAGGAAAAATTACTCCCTGAAGTCTGAGAAATCACTTTAGAAGGAAATAAAGTTTTCAGTTCAGTTTCTGTTAAATGAACTGCTCCAATCCATCCCAACATCTTAAGCATCGGCATCCAAAGTCTCAGGTAATCTAAGGCTAGTGTAAGTCTCAGAAAGAATAAGCAAAACTCAACTGAGATATATATGCAGAAGACATGATCATCCCTGTCTTCCTCTTCTGTCATCACTTATTCCTACAGCCCAAGCAAATGCCATCATCATTTGAATTTGAAATAAAACTTCTTACTTTAAAATCTATTTTGGACCAGATCTGTTCTCAGCCACATCAGTATAAATCTGCTGCCTTCCCATGGACTTTCTCCAACTCTATTCTGGTGCAAGCAAGATCTGAATCTTATTTTGGTGATAAACTGCAGGGTTATGCTAAAGGTCAACATTGGTGCCAAATACAGGTTGTGGTGAATTCTGTTTATGGGGAAAGGAATTTACCCTTAGAATTTATTACAAAAGCCACCTGAGTTTTATTGTTTTTTAAATGACAACTTCTAGATAATGTTTCAAGTGCTTTGCTCATTATTTCAAACCCATTCATTAATTAGAATCATGGAATGGTTTAGGTCGGAAGGGACCTCAAAGCTCAGCCAGTCCCAACCCCCTGCCATGGGTAGGGACACCTCCCCTTAGAACAGATCGCTCAAGGCCTCATCCAACCTGCTCTTGAACACCTCCAGGGAGGTTTTGGAGGACAGAATCACCTAATGTGATCAAAGATCACACTGGGTGATTGTGTCCTCCAAAATCTCCCTGGTCAACCTGTGCCAGTGTCTCACCACCCTCACTGCAAAGAACCCTTTCCTAACATCTAGTTTGAATCTCCTCTCTGCCAGTTGAAATTAATCACCAAGGATGTGTGCTAAATTAGCTGCAGATTTCAGAACAAGAAAATGAACCCCAAAACTCAAGGAAGAACTATCTTGGAGTCTCTAACACATTAAAGCTGCTATCAGAATCCTCCATCACAATTTCCCTGCCTGTCAGAAGGCCTGGGAGCTTTTCTCATCCAGGGGAGAAGCAACTTAGAAAAACTTCAGACTCATTCTTTGCCTATGATGTGTGTTCCAGGCGGTGGCAAGAGGTAAGTCCTAGAGGCTTTCTCCACAATGATCAAATGGCAAAAACCAGAGCAGTTTACCAGAACAGCAGCAGCAGCAGCTCCTAAAGCCTCTACAATGACAGCTTTAACTAGAAATGTACAAGAGTTTATACACTGCAAAGCTGATCTAGACCATTTTGGCAAAGAGTCTGTCTGCCTACCAAGGGTGGGGTAGGTTTTACTATCTATATAATGACTTCCTACTGCAAATGGGTCAGGTAATTCAAATAAGGAGCCAAAACTGCCTTTGCTGGAGTCTGGTGGAAGTCTGGCCTGTCGGTAAACATATCCCTCAGCTACCGAGTGCACATCCTCCACCATGTGATGTCTCAGCCATTTCCTGGTACTGCCACTCCAACAAATACTTCACTTTATCTCCCTCAGATTCTAGCATTGGCAGTTTCACCACTGAGGTTGCTGTTGTTGCACTTCCTGGTGTCAGTGGCCTGCTGTGAGCTGGAAAAATACCTCCCGAAAGAAACAGCCAAGCACTTGAAGGATACCAGAGGCTCCCTCTTTCTCTGCCTCTGCTGTTGCACACCAGGCACTCATCCAGTTTGTTGCTTTTGCTTGTCCAGCTCCAAACCAAATGATTCAGCCTGCACAAATAATCAGGTTTTAAACCAAACCTGCAGCAGCAGATCGGCTCCCTGCATGTGCTCAGAGTACTGCATGGCTTTGCCTCTACCTGAGCCTGGATGCCTTATGTTCAAACACATGCACTGTGCTGGCTCTGGGATCTGGAGTGGGGTACAATGTATTGTGTGGTGGGGTCTGATGTATTGTGTGGTGGGGTCTGGGGTGGTAAATCCCAAACTTAGCAATATTGCAGAGGTGCTGCCTTGCACCATGGTTAAGAAATAACTCATTTCTGGTTGAAATATTAGAAGAAAGGTATGAAGCAATTTGAAAGGTTAAGAAATAACTACCAGAAATAACTACTTAGTTCCTGCAGGCATTATGGATGGCACAGGCTATCCCGTCCAGTGGCAAACCTCACTTCTCCACAAAGCAGCCTTCCCACCAGGCTGCAGAGCAGCCCTGAAGACAGAGCTGTTGGGAAAGGACACAGAAGTTCTTGAAAGGATCCTGCAAGGATTTGGAATGCAGCTGCTTGCCAAAAAAGTAGCTCTGTGGCTTTGCACACCATACATGTTTTGGGCAACTCTGCTCATAGTGGGCCAACTCACTAAACTGCCTAGCTCTGAAAGTGAGCAGAAGCTTTGACAAGCTTTGCAAGGAATAACAACTCTTCTTAAGTCAAAGTTATGCTGGCAGAGTACAGCTGAACCACGAGGCCAGAGGTCCTGAGCAGCGACCAGGAGATGTCATCATGTTTCATAACTCCATCCTTTAGCGGAAACCAAGTCAGCGAAACAAAAAAGTAACAGGCTCCAGTGGACTCTGGATTAAAATGATCTCTTCTGGGGAACAGCTTCATGAATCCTGGCAGTTTGAAGCAGCTCTTTCAAAAGGACATTTCTGAGAATGAACAAGCTGCTTCACAGATGCCTGATGTTATCATGAAAAGTTTTTGTTTGACTAGCTTTCAAAACAGCACACTTCTGTAAGGAACAAATGAACCTGAATATTGGTTCTAAATGTAGATGGAAATTAATACTCTAGCCGTGTGTCGCTTAGAAGTACTCTGTTTTGATCTTCACCAGGTTATCCCAGTTGCTTTGCCCCATCAAATTAACCACAAACGCAATAACGAATGAGTCAGAACACGAAGCTGACTCTAAGGGAAGGCATAAATGCCCCTGGAGAGCACAGCAAACAGGAGGCACGGAGCAAAGAGAAGGGTGCAGCAGGGACTGGGATAAAGACACAACACTTGTCTGTGAAACTTCCCATTTGGCTCCAGCTCCTACAAAGGCAAAGGTCTCTTGCTAGGTCTGGAACACCTGATCTCATGGACCAAAGCCTGACCTGGAAAGACATTAGCTACGAGATGCAAGCTCTGGGCCGGAAGGCAGCACACAGGCTCCAGTACTTCTACACAGCAGCTTTGAAAAGAGTTTCCAAGGGGCTTGCACAAAAAGTCCTTTCAAAAGTGCCCCATAAAATACACCTGAAGAAAGACCGTTAGGAGGAGGCTCAGCATAGCTCTGCTCTCTTCTGTTTAGCTCAGGTGTTGTTTTTTCACACGCAGAAACACATGTAGAGACTTAGTACACCCTACAAAGCCTCACTAAAGTCATCACACGGTGGTTATAACTTCATCCAAGATCAACAAGGTCTTTTTCCGCAAGCAATCCTTTGTGTTTGGGAAGCCTTTGCCCTGAATTTTACTGTCTCCCAATCAACTAACAGGTGCTCTGCAGTCCAGCGCCAGCCATTTAAGGGCAACCTGCATAACAACTTCCCAGGCTGGCAAGCAATCTGAAGTAATAGTTAGGTACTGGAATGGGTAAGTTTTATTCAGGACAAACAGAAACACTCCCAACAGGAAAAGAAAGGCAGGGGGGGAAAGAGGGAAAATTCTGTCTTTCTGGGTTTCCATTCAGTTGCAGATACATGTTGGCACAGTAAGCCTCAGAGAAGAGCGCGAGGCTCCCAGCAGCAGACACTGTGGTAATCTGACATTAAAGAGTGGTTGTTCTTCAAACTTTTCAGTTTTGGTCAACAACACAATGGGATATTTGCTTCACCTTCAGGGGGCACAGATAGCCACACACTGCTCATACTGCAAGTGTCTTATTTTGGATAATTTGCCTTCTGTTTTGTTTTCCTCCCCGGAGAATGCGCTTTGGGGTAGGGAAATAAACTTCTACAAGCTCTCTCAGCTAGATGCCAGATGTGGCATTTTGCACTCTAACCCCACATCAGAATCTTACAAGCCATGCAGCTGCTCATTTGTGTACCATTCCTATAAAATGTCTTTAAAGCTTCAAGGATTGGTGCAATGTATGGCACAAAATCACAGAATCACCAAATGGAAGGGATTGGAAAGGACCTCCAGAGATTATCTAGTTCAACTCCCGGGCCAAAGCGGGATCACCTAGAGCAGGTCACACAGCAATACACCCAGGTGGGTTTGGAAAGTCTCCAGAGATGGAGAGTCCACAACCTCTCTGGGCAGCCTGCTCCAGTGCTCTGTCACCCACACCATAAAGAAATGTCTCCTCACGTTGAGGCAGAACCTTCTGTGTTCCAGCTTCTACCTCTTGTTCCTTGTCCTATCACTGGGCATCACCAAAAAGAGTCTGGCACTTCATCTTGACATCCACCCCTCAGATATTTGTAGAGGCTGATCAGATCCCCTCTCAGTCTTCTCTTCTCCAGACTAAAAGGCCCCAAGTCTCTCAGTCTTTCTTCACGGCACAGATGCTCAAGTACCCCAATCATCCTCGCAGGTCTCCATTGGACTCTCTCCAGCAGATCCCTGTCTCTCTTGAACTGGGAAGCCCAAAACTGGATGCAGTATTCTAGATGTAGTCTCATCAGGGCAGAGGAGAGTGGCAGGAAATGCTCCCTAGACCTGCTGTGATATTTCTCATACAAAAGCGCCTGCTAAAGACATTGTGTCTATGCTGCCTCTTATGCTCTACATGGGCAGAAGCATATTGCTGATTCCTGTGCTCTAATGTCACCCAATAAGGCCTTCTGGATTCTGAAAAATCCATGTGAAGAGACTGCTCCATTACTGAAGGTCTTAAAAAGAACAGCAGCCACACTCAGAAGATGTGGGAAAGATGTCAGTGCTTTGATGTTGATTCAGATGAGGAAACAGAGAAGCATAATGAAACAAAGAGGAAAAAATGCCTGCTGTATGCCTCCAGGAACTTGCAGGATTGCAAAGAGCAATGAAGTGCTTTTGCTCAGTCTGTACAGTGAGGGCTGGGTGATAGGTTGATCTTGGTTGATAGGTTGATAGGTGACTGCATGATCTTGGAGGTCTCTTCCAACCTGGTTAATTCTATTATTCTATGATCAGAACCTCATGGGAGTTCCTCCACTTGCAGAGGCAGAGGGCACAGGACTACATGAGATCTAGAAGGCGAGTTGGTGCCAAGTTTCCTTCCATAGAAAGGCTGATTCAAGTAGCAGTAGTGAAAAGAAGTCTTGTGGCCAACGATTAAGCCTGAGCTCTCCTACCTGGATGTATAAAGTCACCCTCGTTTGCTGAGATGTTGCACAGTTACTCAAGAGTGAAACACATCCCTGCGCAAGCACAAAGTTTCCAGGCAATGATGAGATTGTATTATTCAGGAGATTGTGACATTACTGTAAGTGCCATTGTTCCTGCCACTCTGATGTTTCAGTCAGCATAAAAGCAAAACTCTTGCCTCTTCTCTGTTCTCTTCTTCCCTTATGCCCATACACAAATACTGGCACCGTGTCACTCTTCCATTTAATCACAGCTATTGATATTCGTGGGGCATGTGAATACAGGGGCAGGAGACAGAAAAAAAAGATGCTCACAGGCCCTGCTGGCTGTGGAGTAAGAGAGGCTGTGTGACAGGGAGCATGTCACACACATAACAGCACCTGTGGTGTTCTAGCAATGAAAAAGAAAAGGGCTTTTACTGTGCAGTCTTAACAGATGTTATGCCAGGCTTGGCATAGAGCAGGAATGGCCACAACAGTGAGAGCAAACAGCTCCAGGAACGAGTCCATAACAAAACCCCCAGAGCAGCAGGTAGGTCAGAGCATCATAGATGCAGATAGAAGACAGCAGCATCTTCCCATGTGCAGTAGGACATTTACTAGGATACACAGATCTCTGTATGTGAACTGATTCTGCTGGCACCAACGGCGGTGTCTTTTGAAAGGTCGAACCAGATAATGCTTGGAGTTGCTTCCATTCTGTGCTTCTGTGATCTTTTGTGCACAGCTGAGTAATGGTTGGATGCACACAGGAGATGGTAGCTGACATCATCCAAACCTGGACAGGCCTGCTAGACAGACTGGAGGTCAGCAGGTGCAGAGACTTTGCTCTTTGATGACTTACTCAGTATCAGTTGTGCAACAGGTTATCAGCGCGGGTTGCTTCCGTATACGGTCATGACCCATAAGAGTGGAAAAACTTGTTTTGTAGTAGTGGAGGGATTTTCCTGATCTGGGTTAAATAATCTTTATTTAACTAAAGCCTGCAGCTGCTGGAGCTGCTCTGGATTGACATTAGCATAGCTAAGATCTTTCACCTTCCTTCATCTGCTACAATGCAGAACAAGAGTGTCTACTCATTTCTGTGTTCATTCAGCACTCGTACCAGAAACTCAGAACTGGTTTTCTGGATCCCTTGATCCTTCAGACAAAAACCTCTGACAATTTCTCAAGCCACAGGAAGCTTAAAAATAGCACTAGTTACAGCACAGCTACACATTGGTGGTCTTGAAATCTGGGCTAGAAAATACTTAGAGTCTCCAAAAGACAGAGGCTCGAAGCAAAGCATCTCTGTTACTGCATTAAGCAGCTAACCCTATGAAGAGAAGAGCTGCTAAAGCCAGGTTTGTATCGGGTTTGTTCCTTGAGACTAATTCCTACATGGATTCTCCAGTCTCTGCTACGTGTTTGCCTCTACTTCAGTCATCCCCTGGGAAGAGGGGGAGGCTCAAGAGTGGGAGGCACAGCTTGGACCTCTGCACTGTATCAGTCTTTGTATGTTCACTAAACTTGCAGGACTTTGTTTTCAAGACCTCTACTCTTCTGATTTGAAGAATGGATTGAAGAGTTCCTGGAGGAGAAATTCAGGCCTTTTTTTTAGCAAGCCACGGTAAATATTCTCCCTGCCCTGCAAGCTTCATCATTTAAAGGAAGCAAGTGCTCATCACAGCTCTGCAGAAATCCTCTGGAATTCTCTACAAAGGGTTTTTTAGGATTCCTTTCAGCAAAGCAGAATGCAGACCTCACCTCACCTGGCACAGACCAACAGCCTCTACTAACTGCAGCGATTTGGTATTTATTCACCTCAGGGGGGGAACAATGCTGTTTCCTCTGGGGAGAAAACCCTCCTAGACTACAGTCAGTTAATAGCTTTGGGCTCAGAGGGATGCTACCAGAGTGCTCCTTCATGCTAAATATGCCCACCAAAGTGTTTTATTAGCCTAGACAGCAAGAGCAGCTGTCTCCTCTCTCCCTGCCTGAGCACACTTGCATTTCAGGACCTTCCTAGCTAGCAAAACCAGAGACATTGTTAAGATCCTGCACATTGGGTTTAATGGAATCTAACAAAACAATGAAAGTAGAGCCATAGTTATATCACCTTAATGCAGCTTAGGGACCTGCATTTACTTAACATGCATTTGCCTATTTTAAGCAGCCTCTCAATATTACAGACTTCTTCTCTTGCTGCCTTTTTACACTCCAGATGCAATATTTCAACAGCTAAGGGGATAACTTCCACTGCAAAGATACCTAACAGTACTTTCAATTACAGTCTGCTTCTGAAGAGCCTACAGCATCTTCTTCATAATTCATTTTAAGTATAGACTATTAACAAAGGGCTGGAAGTGTCCAGACAGAATTTACACAGATTGAAGTGGTTATGATGTGCAGATGATGGTTCTTTTCCACTGTAGGTGGATTGGTACAAACTTGGGAGTAAATCTGCTATCTTTTGGGAATGTTTCCAGTTAACTCCATTCTAACTGCATTTGCTTTGCTTGGTTCTGCTTCAGGAACTGAAACTAGCTTGGCTCCAGTGTTAAATAATTAAGCAGGAAATAGCAGAGGCTTTACCATATACAGGCTGCCCAGGGGTGGAGCAATATATTGAACTAAAAATACAACACAGATTGGCATTGGGAGACCCAGATTGGTTCCATTTTAATTAGGACATATACAAGCCCTCGGTGCTGCTGATTAAGTTATCTTCATTGAAAACACATTCACATATTCAAATGTCACTATGCTTCAAAGAGGGAAGTGTTGAGACATAAAATCCTAATGTCCCAAAATGAGGATCTGGTCAAAAAAAGCATCCTGCACTTTGTCTCTCTGCCCTTTAGCAGCCAGGGTGCCTCCCTCTGTCCCATCCGACACATAAGTAATAGGGTTAGGGAAAACTGCACATCAGAAAACCCAGTAATAATGCTAACCTGATAAAAAGGTTAATCATGGGTGGGGATGGTGTTTATTTTGAAACTGAAGAGAAGATAGGAATAGCTGCAGCCACTCAGATGAAAAGGGGTTAGAGAAACTGAAAGCTGTGAATATAATATAATGTTTGAAGAAATGTTGGCAAAGGAGCAGCTGCAAACCAAGTCAGCAAGAGAGAGATAAGCACTAAAACATCCTTACAATCAAGACTTCAAATCATTCAATCTACTGTCCAATATGTTAATTAACTTGCTATAAGGATGGAACAAAAGAGAGTTGGTTTGTGTCCTTGGCTAATATACACTAAAGGAGCATCACTGCAATAAGTGAGTCGAGGCAAAATGAGCAGAAATGAAACACAGCTCCAGACTTGGGATTTGACCCTATGTTATTCTTTGAACAATAAATATTTTACTGTCTCCCAACTGCATTCTGGAAGAGTGACTTCTACTCCTGATCTTAACTGGACTGTACAAATAAAACCTAGACAGCTCATTTATTGATACTGTGAAATATCCAAACAAGTAATTTTATTGCTATTAAGCAAAATATAACAGCTGGAAAAATAAACCTCAAGCTGTCATTGAGAGTTCAGCTCCAGAGAAAGAAAGTGAAATGGTTGAAACAGAAAAAGCATTTCCCAAGGAATGCTGAGAATGGGGTGAGCTCCAGTTGCTCTGATTGTTGGCAGATCAATGTGTCTGTTTGGTTTGACGGATGAGGAGATAGGAAGTCAGGTGGGAAAGTGCCCCCAAGAAAGTAAATCTGTATTGTATCTAATCCACTAGGGAGGAAAACTGTGGGAAAAAAAACGTTGGCAAAGTATGAGGCATGCAAGCCTGCTGCACTATTCTTGCTGTACTTCAGAGGAAAACAGGAGCACAGATGTTAACACAGGGGGCTCCCCAGCCTGGATATAAAAAACTAGGCAAAGAGTGCTTTTCCAAGGAAGTTACTCCTCTCATTATAAGCCTTCCCAGTTCTATTTAAAGAAAGTAAAAGAGCCAACAGAAGAAGCTGTGTTTTGCAGCTCTGCATAAACACTTGCAGATAAGGGTGGTACCAGGTGTCAGCTAGCCCTGCAAAGTCACTGAAATGTCAAGGATTGTTTTTCCTCTACTCCCTTTCTCTTTCCTCTGACTGGGAACTGCCAATGTTTATTTAAAAGATATCCCTTGTATTTGGCAAGAATGCCAGCAGGGCAGACGTTAATGGATTATTATTTGGAGCTGGAAGCCTGCCAAAGTGATAAGGATAGGCTGCCTACCCAAAGGCCCAAAGCCATGCCATTAGCAGTGGGAGTCAGAAACAAAATCGTCCTGCCAGATGCTTTGCTATACTGAGTACAGCAGAGACTTTAAAAGTGAGCTGCCTCCAACTTATATTTGATCTGACCTATAAAAATAATTAAATAAGTTAAGAGGCAGACACAGGCTGTAAGGGGGGGTACTAATCCATCTGAAAAGCTCAGGTCTGATTCTTCTCTTCTGCAGCAGCGTGGAGAATTTGTTCAAAGCACCGTGAAGTCACTGCGAATGTTTCTGTTCACTTCTCTGCCCTTGAACTAGATCTCAACCTAGAAGCTCTGAACTCAACTGCTAAAAGCAGTGCAAGAGAGACCTCATTGCACTGCTGCAGCTTCCACAGTAAAAGGACAACAAAAACATGCCCCATTTTTAGCTCTGCTCTGAAGAGGAGCAGCGTGTCTTCCTGTAGCTATCCCCACAGTCAGATGGTTAATGGCAGTGCCCCCTGAGAAGGCAAGCCTGAAGGAATGTGGCATTTTGTGTCTGAGATATATTTAGATGAACATTGTTTACTATTAATCTTCTCTGCAAAGGCCTCTCTTTCCCAACAGACAAAAAAGGACTAGTATCACTCCACCCTTGTTATCATAAGCTCTTTGGAAGACGACCTTTTCCGTGGCCCATCAGGCAGCACGGACTGTAATTAAGGTGCTTATAATACAATTTAGTAAAAGCAGGAACTGGGGCACAGTAGCATTTACTGCTGTGATTGAAAGCCTTAAAGGTTAACATGGAATTTACCAAGTAGTAATTTTATCTGTTTGGAGCTGGCAAAAAAAAAGAAACTTTGTGCTCATTTGAGAAGTTGGTCTGCCACTAATGAAGTCAAGTAAATAGAGCTGCCTTCCTGCTCCTCATGAATGCATGTAGTGAAGTATTCCCCCAGACAGGTGCTCCCTCTGGAAAGAAAACATGCAGAAAGATTGAGCTACCTTTTTTTTTAACTCTGGATTTGTTTTTTCTCACCTTAAATATGCCTAAAACAAACCTACACACACACTGGTACCCCAGGGAGAACACACAACCCACCTTTGCTGTGACCTCTCCTGGCTCTAATGCAGACCACATTGAAGTGAGGTTCAGGACATGATAAGACCCTCACGCAGAGCAGTCAGTCAGCTCCGACCCAAGAGTGAGGGCTAATACTTCCAAAAGAAATTCAATGCTGAAATAAAACCACATTTCTTTATTTCCTTCTGACATCTCATTGTGCCCTGAGGTTTTTAAGCAGAACTGTTCTCTGAAACAGGACTCTACCAGCAGCACAAAATTCAGCCATCTGGAGCTGCAGAGCCATCTCAGCATCAACGCCATCGTAAGGGTAGTGTTGAGTACACAAGAGAGAATTAATTTGACAGCAAACCTAGGGTCTGGAAGTTGGTCTGACTTTTCTGTCTGCTTTTCATACTGTGCCAATATTGCAGATATTTGAGTAGTTGCCCTGTAGCTAAGGCAGCATAGTGTGGCTGATTCTGAATAGCTCTGTCCTCTCCTTACGAACTGTCTGAAAGGGAAAAAAATCCTCTTTTTCATCTGATATTCCTGTCCAGTTTCCTGATGGGAAGATATGTCAGGTTACAAAGACAAAGTCTTTTTTGATGGATTTATGAAGAATGAGGTAAGATTGGAAGTATTCTACTCTCTGAAAGTAATTTATATTTTTAGATTAGTGCCTAAGCTGGAATACACAATTCAACCAACTTCAGACTTATTTTACTCCATAGCTCTCAAGAAGAATCTTCACAACAGGAAGATGTTAATTGCTGAAACTCTGCTGGGTTGTCAACAGTGAGAGTTATTGAATTCCTGGATGTAGCTTTGCGTTAGCTTCAATCCCTGTGGTGAGTATTTAATGGGGAAGTTGTTTGGTATCTAAGTGCCTTGGTCTCAGAGCCGTGAATTGCTGGTGCTTAAGAAAGGTAAGTCACCCATGGACGTGCTGCCTGGGGTCTGCAGGCTGGGAGGGCACAAGCAGAACAGAGGAAAAAAGCACTGCTGCAAGGAAGGATAAACAACCCAGGCCTGTAAACACCACTTCTTATTGTTTCTTTATCATTCACTAGGAAACAAAGGTTGTGTTTCTCAGCAGCAGCTTTACCATTACAAACAGCAATCTGATTCCATGGTATCACAGCTTATTCCTAGCACTAAGAGTGGGTGCACCAAGGAAGGACAGATGGAGGCTGTGCCACAGTCAACATTCAGTAGGGTGTCTGTCCTCACCCACTCAGCTGCCTTCTCATTCCTCTCTGACTGCACTGGGACTGCTCTGACCCCACCCCATAAGCTGTTTCTTCCATGCTGTCTCCCTCGTTGTTTTTCAAGAGCTTTCTTGCTGCCCACATGTGTCTCCTCCTCCTCTTGGATGCTGTGTTTTCTACAGAAGCAACAGATTGCTGGGATGTTGTCCTTTTGATCTAATGAGAAAAACTCCTACAACAATCATGTGCATGTGTTTCTTTCCACATTTCCAAGGGGCCTTGGAGGCACACATCTCTTTTTTTCTGTAGGTCCCATTTTTGCTGCCACTGCTCTCTCAGCTTTATAAGCTTTTCTTTTCCTCAGCCATAAATCTACATAATTTCTTCTTGTTCTTTCCATGTAGCCATCAAGTCCCCACATTCTTCCTGCCCTCCCTCTGGACTGCTGCTACTATTCTCCAAGGTAAAACCTTTCACACAGAGCAGTGCAGGAATGACCTCAAGTCACATAATCTGGTGTGTGATGCTTACTGAGTTCTTAATCCTTGTGTATTTGTCTCCAGCTTGAGTACAACACAGAGTTTTCTGGAGTTCAGCTGGCTTCAGCTGGGGCAGCACAGGCTCAAACACACTATAGCACTTGTCCACTTTCTCTCCCACCCCATCTCTGGTACCAGCTCATCAACAGGCTGAGCTCTTTGTGTTTGAGCTTTACAGGCTTATCAGGTTCTCATAATCATTTTATTTATGAATCATAGAGTCAAGGATGGGTTTTAAAACTGGCAATGATCATTCCTTGTCCTGATGCTGCTCTAAGATGGCAAAAGCCTACCTTCTCACATAAATAAATGTAGCCTCTCAAATCATCTTGAGAAGATAAGAAATAACTATACTCATCTTTAGATTGGCTATTAGGAAGAAGTTCGTTACACTGAGGGTGGTGGAACACTGAAACAGGTTGCCCAGGGAGGTGCTGGAGGCCACATCTCTGGAGACATTCAAGGTCTGCACAACCTGATCTGCTTGGTCATGTTCCTGCTTACTCCAACCCAAAGGACTACACGATTCTATGATCTTACTACAAGCAATGAGGTCGTTACAGACCTGCTAAAAGACAAACCTGGGTGTTGGTGGCAAGAAAATCCAGCTCCCAAAGTTGCTCCCCAGTTTTCTAAAGCAGTTGGAGCACCAGCTAACAAATCTCCTCCATTCTTGTGCTGTGCTTGATCTCAGTGGAGAAAGCAGAAATGCTTAGCACAAAAGGAAGAACAACAGCCAATTTTCTCAGTAATTAGAGTTGAATGCATCAGAAGGAACTTAGTGTAAGGGACAGTATCAATTCTGTGCCTCTCATTCCTTTCAGCAATTTCACCTCAGGATTATTTGTTTCTATATAGAAAATTCTCCTTTGCTTGTCTCACCTTCTTTCTCAGCACTTTACTGGATCACTTCTATTCCTCTGTAAATTTCACCTGCCTTCCAAAGTCTCCTATCCCTCCCACATCAGCATTGGTGGGCTCTTTCTACCACTGGTATTGACTCAGCCTGGGACCATGTAAGTTTGCTACAGCTCCCAGGGCTGTAGTTTGAGCCCCATAAAACAGCCACTTTACTTCTGGAGGCTTGAAACTCTGTGTATGCCAAGTGCTAGCTCAGCTCCTTCCATTCAGATACCTACTGAGACCTACTGAGTGTCACAAACTATGGGACTGGTGAGCAAGGGTGCCGTACGCTCTTGAAGGAGACAGTCAGAAAAGCAGTGTGGGAGATGGGCCTCACACTCAAAGGCCGCTCACACACCTCTCTCCCAGAGCTCTGCTGTCAAGACCACTGTATTCATGTATGTGACACATCATGTCTATCTAGAAGAACCCTTTGCATGTTAAGACATACCAGCTCCTGCATGAAGTGACCCTGAAACATCTGACATGCCCTAGGCACAGCAAGGTTGCTTATAAAACTTGGAGTAAGTTTGGGCTTACTCCACTCAGCATGTGATGCACAGTCCTCTGTACACTTAAGGACCAACCCACGGTAGTCCTCCTGTATGGTACTGCTGATACGGGAGAAGATGTCTCTCAGATTAGGGATTCTGACTTTAGGAGAGTACCACACATGGTATTCCTACCCAAGAACAAACTGTCCTTTCATCATTGCCAGTGGACTGCATCTCTCTGAGAGGATGCAGACATACAACATAAGTCCCACAGGTGCACGCCTGTACTCTTTCCAGATTTCCCATGTATCTTCTGCAGTTAAAACTGTGTTTGGTCACTTCAAGGTGGTGATAGGTTGGACTGGACTATCTTGGAGGTCTCTTCCAGACTGGCTGATTCTATTCTATTCTATTCCATTCCATTCCATTCTATTCTGTTCTATTCTAAGGCAGGTCTGTGAACATCTGTCCAAACATAGTCTCTGCGAACCAAATCATGGACTCAAACTGCTCCCATTAAAGTGGAAAAAAAAAAAAAAGAGCAGTGCTCCTAGAGCTCAGTTAGGTCAAAAATGAAGTTTCATTTGCCCATTTGCCTTGCGTTGCCATTCTCTTAAAGGCAAAAATAGGGAGTGGGAAGGCACCAGGAGAGAAAAGCATCATAAATCATTCACTGGATTAGCAGGAGGCTGGATCGGCAAGCCCTGCTCATTTAGCTACCTTAAACTTCGTCCAACCTGCTTATCCCTCAGCTGCAGGCATAACAGCCCACTTGAAAGGTAATATTTTTGCTATTAGTGAAGAAAGGAAAAAATGTGATCTTTGCTGTAGCCTGGGAATAATTTTTCCAGAGCTACAGAGAATGAGCCTGAGTGAATACTGCTATTTTTGGCAAGAGCCCTCCTGCTTAGCTCACATCAATAATTTTAATGCTTTATTTGTGGTTTGGGCTGTAAGCAACAGTGAAAGTCTGCAGAGGGAAAGAAAAAAAAAGAAAGGGGGGGGAGGGGGTGCAAAATTTGCTAAATAATTTGGAGTTCATGACATTCATAAAACAACATGAATGTTTTCAGAGTTCTTAAAGGCCATACATGCCCATAAAGCTGAGCTATGAAAGCATTATATTTTACATATGCAAACATCACCAAATTACTCTTTATGAGGTTTTAACTGGACCTTGAAGGTTTTGCTGGTCACAATGACAGACTGTCAAACACCTTCTTAGATCCCCGTCTCTTTGCAATCTCATTACTACAGAGAAGTTCAGGTTTGGTTCCAGCAGTGGTTTTCTCACTACTTTTGACTTTTCTATCACAGCAGCACCCAGTAACCTCACTCAGAGATCAGGGCTCTGGCATTCCAGATGCTGCATAAACACAAAACCAAAGCAGACTTTCAAGGTCTCAAAGCACTTCACAATTTGTGGGGAGATATTTCACTACAATCATTACAGCTTATTTTCTGTTGTCTTCCTCACACTCCTACAGCTGTCTTGACCCCTCTGTAGGTGGCCTGCTGCTCTGAGTTGCAGAGATCCCAGTGTTCCCTCTGAATATCACTTCTCCTCACTCCTACTTGCTCTGGGAAAAAAAAAACCAGTGCCACTGGATCACAACTGAGACAAGATGGACTATAGGCAGGGACTTGTCCAGCCAAAAAATGTGTTGTCTCCCAAACCTCACTGCAGGCTGATCATAGATTTAAATCACTACTTATTTCAAAGGGAAAAGCTTGATTCTTAACTGGAGTAAATCTAAACTGTGTTTAGGGTTCATGTCAAAGTAATATGCACCCACCTGTAGTACTGTATCCAGTTCTGAAGCCCCTAGTACAAGAGGGATGTGGAGATGCCAGAGCGTGTCCAAAGAAGGGTCACGAGGATGCTCAGAGGGCTGCAGCAGCTCTCCTATGAGGACAGACTGAAAGAGTTGGGGCTGTTCAGTTTGCAGAAGAGGAGGCTCCCAGGTGACCTTCTTGTGGCCTTCCAGGATCTGAAGGGGGCCTACAAAAAAAGTTGAGGAGGGACTTTTTAGGATATCAGTGAGTGACAGGACTAGGGAGAATGGAGCAAAGCTGGAGGTGGGGAGATTCAGCCTGAACGTGAGGAGGAAGTTGTTCACCATGAGGGTAGTGAGAGCCTGGAATGGGTTGCCCAAAATGGTGGTTGAGGCCCTATCTGTGGAGGTGTTTAAGGCCAGGCTGGATGAGGCTCTGGCCAGCCTGATCTAGGGTAGGGTGTCCCTGGGCATGGCAGGGCGGTTGGAACTAGATGATCCTTGTGGTGCCTTCCAACCCTGACTGATTCTATGATTTCATCACAGAAAACCAGATAAAAACTGCAGGCACATCTGAACAGCTTAGGACTGGACAGAGAGGCACTCTCCTGCTACTGAACAAAGTTCTTCCATGTCAAAACTAATTAAAGGTATCTTTTATTTGTCAAAAATACATTTGAAAAAAAATGAAGTCTATAGCTGGCCATGCTACAAAACTCACATTAAAGCGTGAAGTGGCTCATAACAGTCCCAACCCACCTAAACATTCACAATCTCTTCGGCAGCAGAGGAATCATACTCCAGTTAGTCATACTACTCAGGTTACGGTATTCAAGCACGTACATAATTACTCAATTGGATCAGTCAAAGAAAAGTATCAGCTGGGACAAACTTGGTCTCCAACAAAATCAAGTAATGAAGATACTATGAGCAGTCATGAGAGAATCAACATATTCTGACATTTTTAACAGGCAAATGACTCCGCAGGCTCAGCAGATGTAGTTGGGGACCGTTGCTAAGGGAGTAACTCAGGCTAGAGGAGGAATAATCAGGTTTTACTACTCCATAGCAACTCTGTGTTTTCCTACAAATTACATGTTTCAGTTCTGCAAATTCTGCAGCCAACATCAAATTCAAAAAGGAGCAGACTAACAGAAAGAAGAGTGGAAGTGCAAGGAGGGAAGTTCTAGTGCCTTCCTCCAGTCAACACACAGGCAGTAAGGAGGTCAGGCTGTGACTTACACATGCAGGGTTCAGCGACCAGTAAATTTTATTTTCTTTTTCTTTAATTGGAAGCTAACAGGGCAGCAAGGCCATCTGCATCGTGTTTACAACACCACGGACTGGCTGCAATTAGAAGCTGTGGATTTGATCATTAGTTCACTGGTTTCAGCACAAATGCATTGGCTGGGATACAGCCCTGCTGGGTTTAGCAATGGCAATTGCTGAGTGCATTAGTTCAGTTCGTGTCGGTACTATGAAGACTTGGGGGAAAACTGCTTGGCAGACAAACTCAGCTTTTAAATTCTGTGGAACAAACAACTGACACTGGGGCTCCTTGTCCCTTAATCAAAGTATAGCCAAAACCACATTTGGACCAGTTTCCTCACCGGGTAGAGTGTATTCAGGGCTATGGCCCCAGTAAGCCCCTTCTACTTGTACTCCTCCTTTCCTTGAAGAACCTCAAAAAGCATCAAGCCAGACAGTGAGAATGACCTACAAATCAGCAGCCCTGTGGACTTGACACACAACTTGAGGGCAGGAGACCAGCTTCAGTGAGTGATCCAGAAAACAAAATGTTCTCTCTACAAAACAAAACCCCCCATCCTAATATGTAACGATTAAGACCATTCCTGGAAGCTGGAGAAAGAGGTTCAAGTCCCTTTGGAGGAAAAGGACTACAAGTCAGCTTTCCTACAGTCAGTTTCCTACAGCAATCATTAACATTGGATAAACCAGGAATGTACTCACAACAAAGAAAATATTATCCATTACCAAAGTAAAGGTGGCACTAACTGGGAGCAGGAACAACTGCATTTTGTAGTCAAATTATAGTCCTGAAAAACAAGTAATAAGTATAATATTTTATAATATAAGTAATTACAAAATATTAATGCACAACCACGCTGATAAACTGGGTTGTGACTCCTCAAACATCCATAATCCCTAACTTCACAACTGCAGGAGGATCTTCATGTAGAAGGTAAGAGTTTTCAGTGGCCCTCTGCAAGGTGATGAGTTATCTTTCACCACTCTGCAACACATTCAGATTCTTCAGCAAGGCCTTTGACATCATCTGCCACAAGAAGCTCCTGGCACAGCTGGCAGCTTGTGGCTTGGAAAGATTCACTCTGATATGGGGCAAGAACTGACTGGAGGGCCAGGCCCAGAGACTGATGGTGAATGGTGCCACATCCAGTTGGCAGCTGGCACTAGTGGTGTGCCTCAGGGATCAGTGCTGGGCACAGTCCTGGTCAATATGATATGGACCAGGGGATTGAGTTCAGCATCAGTAAGTTTACAGATGGCACCAAGCTAGGAGCAGATGTGGAGCTGTTGGAGGGTAGGAGAGCCCTGCAGAGGGACCTGGCCAGGCTGGATGGGTGGGCAGAGGCCAACAGGATGAGACTGAACAAGGCCAAGAGCAGGGTTATACACTTTAGCCACAAGAACCTCAAGCAGCACCACAGGCTGGGGACAGAGTGGCTGAGAGCAGCCAGGAAGAAAGGGACCTGAGGGTACTGGTAGAGAGTAGCTGAACGTGAGCCAGTAGTGTGCCCAGAAGAGACAATGGCATCCTGGCCTGGATCAGGAGCAGTGTGGCCAGTGGGACAAGAGAGGTTATTCTGCCCCTGTACTCAGCACTGGTCGGGCCACACCTTGAGTGCTGTGTCCAGTTCTGGGCTCCTCAATTCAAGAGAGATGTTGAGATACTGTAACATTTCCAGAGAAGGGCATCGAGGCTGGGGCGGGGCCTGGAGCACAGCCCTGTGAGGAGAGACTGAGGGAGCTGGGGGTGTGCAGCCTGCAGAAGAGAAGGCTCAGAGGAGCCTGAAGGAAGGCGTAGCCAGGTGGGGTTGGTCTCTTCTGCCAGGCAACCAGCAACAGAACAAGGGGACACAGTCTCAAGTTGTGCCAGGGGAGGTCTAGGCTGGATGTCAGGAGGAAGTCCTTCACAGAGACAGTGATTGGCATTGGAATGGGCTGCCCAGGGAGGTGGTGGAGTCACCGTCCCTGAAGGTGTTCAAGCAAAGCCTGGCTGGGGCACTTAGTGTCATGGTCTAGTCGATTGGCTAGGGCTGGGTAATATGTTGGACTGAACGAGCTTGGAGGTCTCTTCCAACCTGGTTGATTCTACGATTGCATAGACCATGGTGAGCCCAAGCACACCCCTCTCCGTCTCACACATCTTTTTAAACCCCAAACTGATCTTTTCAAGTGTTGTAGCTTTGCTGTGTAACCTTCTTGCTCAAACCACTGCCTGAGGCACAGTTACTGTGAATCATTATGTAGAAAAATACTCCCCAGCATAAGGCAGCAAAAGTACATTAGAAGAATATCAGTGTCTATAAACCTAGAGCCTGACACACCAGAGAGTCACTCCAGCATCACTTGATGAGGAGGAGTGAATTCACAATAGCATAAAGCTGGAATAACAGTAGTTGAAAGGAACTAAATAGGAATCAGCCTCAAACTGATTAGGGGCCATAAGGGAACATGTGGCCTCAATCACGACAACACTGCGTTTGGAGAACAAAAGCTGCTGCTCTCTTTCACAGGGACACCTCTTGAATTACATACTCCTGTGAGGCAGGAAATGTGCTCAGCCATGATACACAGATAACCACTAGCTTGGGCAAAAGACTTCTGCTCTACACTAATTCTCTTAAGCAGGGTTTTACCAATAAAAAGCACTACTTCCTAGCCCCTCACTTCAGTATGTTCCTCTCATCACTTTATATTCCAGTGACCACGAATCACTGGCCAAACATGCTCTCTGACTTCAGTTCAAACAGCATATGGCCAGGGTTCCTGACTTACTATTTGATAACACTGAGAGGTATTACAGTGTGTGTTCCATCAAAGGCACCAGAACACTTCATTCACCCTGCAGCCAAGGAAGGTTTTCCCATGTTCCAGCCTGCCAGTAATTCAAAAACGATGGGTTTTAGAGCTGGTCATCATTTTGAGCAGTTTTGAGACTAGAGTGTCAGCATTCATTTGAGATGGAAATGTGAGAAAAATTCCAGTACAACTTAGAAAGGTTAGACACCAACACTTCTTTCACTTCACATTTGGAAGGCTTCAGCATCCTTGTACAAGTGGTATTATATGGAGTAAATGGAGGAAACTGAACTCTAATTCAGAAGAGGAGTGCAGTTTGCCAGAGTCATATTCATTATGATGTCTCCTCACACATCAGAAAACTACATAAATATCTACATAAATATCCTTTTCCCGTCCCCTCTTTAATAACTTTTGAACCAACCAGCAGTTTACAAAGATGTTTATCAGTGCAGAAGAGATCTCTAAGATATTAAACTTCTATGAACTGTGTGAAAACAGATATGTGGGTAGACAGCAAAAAAGGTGATTAGTGCTTCCAGCAAGAGAAAGGTTGCAAAATGGGCTTGCACTTAATGAGACATTGCCAACTATTTTCCATGCTGGAAATGAGAAGTATGATGCTTTTCCCAGTGGTGAGATATTTAATGACAGTTTTGACCTTATATTCACTAAAAAGATCCAACACAGAAAACCAGAGTCAATGTATTTTACTACTCCTTATTTGGACTAAACTCTTTGTTTGGAAAACAAAGTACCAAGGAAACTTTCTGGTTGAGGTAGGTAAAACGTGATGGATGATCTGCAGGTGAAAGCAAGTGTGCAGACAAAGAGAAGAGAGAGAAGCACCTGCTAAGTTTGATCAGATTTCCTCCTCTCACCCCAACTTGCAAATATAAACAGATGGGGTGCCTCAGGTAAAAGATATCTGGCAGTATAGAAAGATCTCTTCCCACTGGTAATGAGGAGATGGGTCTTATTACCTTAGTAAAGAAAACACTCTTTTAGCCAAGATATCTGTTGCATTTCACAGAGTTTTTGTCTTCCATTTCTGAACAGATGATTCTGAGTTCAAGGTGAAATAATTCAATGTGCTGCTAAGACTGATCTATAGAAAATCATGGACTAAAAACTCCACCCCAACCAACAGCAAACCACTAAATGCTGCTGCTGCCACACATTTCACCTGGGTCACTGTTGCAGACTCAAACTTATCATTTGTGCCAGGCAAAGACCTCCTGATGCAATTAATTTTTCTTAAAGAACTGTAAAGGCAAGGAATGTTGGTGAGAGTGAGTGCAGAGCTTCACCTTGTTGCTTCTGCAAGAGCCCAGGAAGGCTGAACAAAGCAGTCATTCAGAGAACAGGAGGGCTGTCATTGACAGAAACCCTTTCCAAAACATTCTTAACTGGAATTTTGGTGTAAGGTGTGACACAGCTCCAAATATTTGTTTCTTTGTTTCCATGGAAACAACAGCACAGTGGTTTAATAATAAAACAACATCGATCCTCTAAGTTTGAGAGACTTCCTTGATTCTTGTTTTGAGTTAAAGATTTCTTTTTTTCCATGGGTTTCTCCTCTACCTGACAACTAAGTTGCACACTTTAATGCTCTTAAAGTCATTTGAGGGGAGGATCCAAATCATTGCAAGACATGTCTTGCACAGCTTGTATTATCCTGATGAATATTATAAGATAAGCACTTCAGTAAACACACTCTAAGAAGTTCATATGTTGTAGACTTGGGTCATTTTGTATCAGAACTTCAGTACACACTCAGTGCCCTCCCTCTGTGTCATAGGGTCTTGACATAACATCCTTGGAAGGAACAAAGTCCAGAAGTTTGGGTGTAAAACGTTGTCAGCACTTAACTTCTAATCCTAGTCATGAAAATAAGGGAGGAAGTAAAAAGGAGGTTATGCACACAGCTGTATTTTACAGTTTTATTCCACCTAATTCAGACCTCTTCTCCATAGAAAAGAACTATTTCAGAGGGTGAATCAGATCAGTTTAGTTGAAAAGCTTCTGCAAACAGCAGGTTAGTCTTCTGTTCATTAACTCCACAGCAAACGCAGAGACAGTGCCCTGTTAAGCAAGGCAACTTGAGCAATGTTTAAAGTTGGGCTGCATTTCCATTCCCCAGGGACTGTCACTTTGCTCAGTGGCTGTACCTGAAAGTGGTAGGTTTATGGTGTAAAAACTGGACTTGTGATACTCCTTTCATCAGTGGCTTTGAGGCTGAAGGAATCTTTTCCTAATGTGACAGCGATGTATCCTCAGAACTTATTCGCAAACCTCAGGGACATATTTGAGTATCTACCAATCTCATTAAAATATCTGATGGTCTTGGACCATCAGCTGGAAGTGGAGATTCTGAAAACACATACAGGATGTCCCTGCCTCTCACTGGGATGTGCATGCTCAGGTACAGTCTACATCTTTCATTCTCCTAAGCATTAGGGAGCACTGATATTATTGTAAAAGCCATGGGGACTGTGGTCTAGCTGCTCTTGTATGATAGACTATGAAAGAGGAGAGCCTCAGCACTAGTAAATACTAACCATGCCACTGGAAAACAAAATAGAGACTGACAAATTATTCTTGACGTAATCGCTGTGAGAGTGTCTAGACTAAGGGAGTCAAACCTACTGTCCGTAGGCTGAAGCTGGCTCCCTGGAGTCTTTCCACCAGCCTACAGCTTCTTGTGCAATACCCACTGCAATGCAGCCGACAGGCACCTGCTTGCTCGGCCGAGAAGGCCAGAGAGTGTAGATAGAGACAGGGAATGAGGATCTGCTCCCCTCACAGCTGTCTTGTCTTTCATTTCTGCTCCTCCTGCCCAGAAGCACTGCAGGAATCCTCCAAACATCTACTATCTCTCCATCTCTACACCAGGCACAGCATCCCCTGAGCTGGAGCGCATCTGACTCTCTCAGCCTCACTCTGTGTTCACAGGTCTGAAAGTGGTTACTCTTCCACAAGCAGTGCCTCCCTTTTGTCTACTGCCAAGGGAAAAGAGAGACAAGATGCAAAGGAAAGATTTTTTTTTTTCAAGTGGAGATTAAGAGAAGGGTACTGAAAGAAACCCAAGCAAGAGCCAGAAATGACTAATATGGAGACAAAGGCCCAGAACAATCAGAAGTTGGAAGAAAAACTGTGATAGAGATTCCTTGAGTAAGCAACCTCTGAGGAGTGAGAAGTAAAGTAAGAAACACAGAAATGTTTCATCAAGGCTTTTTCATCTTCAGGCAAAAAAAAAGTGCTTTTTTTTTAAACTTCAAATGAAATCTGTAACATTCAAAAATAAATAAATCTCTCAGCAGTGTAACACGAGTGCAAAATGTGTCTCTTCACTCATCACCCACAGACTTGAACTGAAATAGTAATTTGGCCCTTGCCAAGGTGTACAAGCACTTAAAGAGCAGTGCTGTAAATCAAAAGGTCCCCACAGTCTCCACACAAGCAAGAGTCTGAAGGTCACTAAGCATGATGCAACAGTCAGGCATGAAATATCTCTGCCCAGACCTGGTACTTGTACCCTATCATCAATACTGGGGGAAAAGTATATATGATCCACCTGCACTCCTTCGCTCCTGTCAAGATGGGGCAAGATGAGGCAAGCAGAAGCTCACATATTGGTTTAGTGCAGAGTCAGGTAGACAATACAGTACAGCTACCCCGCTCAAAGAAAACAAAAGCAGCTTCCCCAAGCAGGGTGGAAATGAAAACTTCCCTGAGATTTGGCAGATCAAACAGCTGTGGGCAGTTTTGAGAGCTCCCTAACATTTCAATCTCTCATCAGGCAGGTGACTTCATTCTTTGTGTCAAATAAACAATTCCACGCTTCTTCACAGCAAGGAGGCTCTCGTAGTTATCTCCATGCCATCACATCACCAAGATCAAAGAGTAAAGACACCCCCTTCCCAGGGATGAGAACACCCCAGGATGTGTGGCAATTCAAGGCCTGATCCACCTCCCGTTTTGTGAGAGGTGGCAGAGCATGAACACGGAGTGATGTGTGAGCTGCTAGAGACAGCGGTGCCCAGCAGAGCCTGCTTTGCTCTCAGCCATTGCACATGGCCTTGATGACCATCACATACCCACCACTGTGGAATGAATGGCAATGCTGTTTTCCAGGCAAGCTGCTATCTCTGCCAATTTGACCGAATTACAGATGCTTTGAGAGACTTCAGCAGATTATCAAAATGAGCACAGCAATCACAACTAGCAAACACAAGAAATCTTCAGTTGTGCTTCAGCTCAGAGGGAAGAGGGTCTGCTGCTACTCTCAGTCTCAGAAGAGAAGCACTTGACTGCTCAGACACAGAATCCAAGTAAAACTCATTTCCTTGGGGAACTTCTGTCTTGCTCTCAGCCTGCCTTTCAGATGAGTATTGAAGCTCTTTCACTGGACTTTTGGCTGAAGCCCACCACCTATGTGCTGTTTTCCCACCAGAGAGCAAGCAGCTGTTTTCCCAAGGCCTGACACATCAGACTCCAGGCAGACCAGGCAGCTTCCAGAACGGGGGGGAAAGCCTCCTGACTCGAGGTGACACTGCAACTGAGCTACACAAACAGACCTAAACTTCTGCTCTTCTTCTAGTCAGATGATGCTTGTGTTTTTCTTAGTTGTTTCCACCATCTCCATGTTAGTAATGACAAAGTAAAGACCAAAGAGAAAAATACAGAGAAGGAAAAGAAAAAGCAAACAAACAAAAAACAAACAAGAAGAAAGGCCTCTCTCAAAAATACACTCCCTATGCCAGCAGTAATCAGATTTCTGATTACTGGAGGCTTAGCTAGGAGGAAAAAATTATCTCCAAAGCCAACAATAAATGAATTAACTTGTCCCCAAACTTTACTGGGAGCTGCACACTTTCGACAGAGGAAACTGTCCTCTCAGTTAATGTACCCCATTACTTGCACCACATGCCTCTCTCCTGGCTCCACGAAGACCCAGACAGAAGACCCACGAGACTGCCAAGGTAAAGATCCTTTTTAAGCAGATGTCACTCAACAACTGAATTCAGACCTTTTAAAGCCATTTAAGATTTTGCCTCCTGTTTACCTACATCCCCCAAAAATTCCAAAAATGGCTCAAGTTCTCCCAGTCCCAAGGAGATGTGGTGAGCCTCTAACATTTTGCTTTGAGCTCTCCAGACGAAAGGCAAGGTTCAAGTGCCAAATACCACAGGTTTCCAGTGGTCTCCAACATCCTGAAAATATGTTATTTTTAGTATGCGGTTGGCAGAGAAAGGAAGTGTTAAATCTTGGACCAGGATCAAATCCGACTGCAAATTAGCAGCTAGGAACATCCTTCTTGATTATTTATTCTATTTCCACATATCCAAACAGCCCCAGAGGGGTAGTAACAGTGACAATCACTAGCAAAACACCTGATGGTAGCAGGTTAGCACACAGCATTTGCCTGGCTCTCCCCATGAAAACATGCTAGAGTTTGTTTCCTCATGAGCCAGCAGTGTGCCCAGGTGGCCAGCAGAGCCAACGGCATCCTGGCCTGGATCAGGAGCAGTGTGGCCAGCAGGGCAAGGGAGGTTATTCTGCCCCTGTACTCAGCACTGCTCAGGCCACACCTTGAGTGCTGTGTCCAGCTCTGGGCTCCTCAATTCAAGAGAGATGTTGAGGTGCTAGAAGGTGTCCAGAGAAGGGCAGCAAGGCTGGAGAGAGGCCTGTTAGGAGAGAATGAGGGAGCTGGGGGTGTGCAGCCTGCAGAAGAGGAGGCTCAGGGCAGACCTCATTACTGTCTACAACTACCTGAAGGGAGGTTGTAGCCAGGTGGGGTTGGGCTCTTCTGCCAGGCAAGCAGCAACAGAACAAGGGGACAGAGTCTCAAGCTGTGCCAGAGGAGGTCTAGGCTGGATGTTAGGAGGAAGCTGTTGGCAGAGAGAGTGATTGGCATTGGAACGGGCTGCCCAGGGAGGTGGTGGAGTTGCCATCCCTGGAGGTGTTGAAGCAAAGACTGGATGGGGCACTTAGTGCCATGGTCTAGTTGACTGGCTAGGGCTGCATGATAGAATGGACTGGATGATGTTGGAGGTCTCTTCCAACCTGGCTGATTCCATGATTCTATGATTTTTGATGAGCAGACTCCCGGGGCAATCAGGATGGTCTGTCAGAAAAGGGCCCCTCATGCTTCACTGAAACTCCTCCACTGCAGTGCCTGTGAAAGAGCAGGAGGAGACAAGAAGAAAACCCCAGACAGTCCGACTTCCAGAAGCCTTCATTAATTTCAGAGGGTCTGATTTTGAAAGAACAGCCTGCAGAGCCCAAGTCAAGTTGCTTGCACTTACAAACACAGCACAAGGAGGACATTATGTGTCAATGCTCGTAGAGGTTTCATGGTCACTGCTCTCAGTTTCTGCTAGCTTCTTTCTAAATTAAGAAACGTGATCTGCCGCAGTTGCAGCAGCATTTTGATCTCGATTACATTTGGCGTGGTGCTGGGCCAGCCCTGCTCAAATCTCTGGAGTGTCTGTGGGTACCACTCAGCATGAAATAGGAACTCACACCACTTGCCTGCGGGTAGACACAACCTAAGAGAGGGACGGTTGAGCAGGACACAGCTCTACCATCTTATTTCTCATTTATTCAATACCAAATCAAAACTCAGAGATCAACAAGACTCTTGCAGCACTCTGCATCTGCCCATGCTGTTAGACAACAGCTGTATCAATGTCCCTGAGTTCTTCAGTACCATCTTCAACAACCGGCACATCTCCTGTACCGCAGAATGGCCTCACTCTGCTTCCTACCTCTTGTTTCCAAACCTCATATGCCCGCAGTGCCACACTGAGGTGCCTCTCTGTCACGCTCATCCCCATGGAAGACAGAAGGCAAGCTTGAGCTGTAAGACATCAACCAGCTGCATCCGCCCAGGCCATCACAGAGCAGGAAGGGATCCATGTTGCTGCACTGCAGCTAGCATAGGCACATTTCATCCCGAGGTGCAGAACATACCATGAAATCCTTTAAGTAAGTTGTCTTCTCAGTAGTGGTCAGCGTGAAGCTATTGGAAGCCTTTTCCTCTGGCAAGTTATGAGTAACTTGGTAACTTGGCAAGTCACCTACTGAGGCAGCCAAGCTTATCATCACCATCAACTTGTTCCCAGCAGCAGAGGTTTGGATTTTGATTCCAGTTTTGGCTGCCTTGCTGTAGCAGAGACGAAGACAGCTTTGATATGGACAGAACGGCCTCTACTGAACCACAAAACAACACACAAACATTGATCCTCATCACTTCGACTCCTGGTGTGGCTCTAGAGCATCCCATGAGGTCTTGAAAGGGCAGATGTGGCAGGGCACAGCACTTCCTCCAGTCATGCAAAGTACAGACAACTGCCACACACGCACTGCACCAGAGGCAGGGCAGGAATAGTCACTAAAGGCAAAGGGAAGCCTGCAGTGTTGTTAACTATTAAGGTCAATAGAAATGACATCAACTCCTTTAGGTCAGAATGAATGACAACTGGGACATGTCACAGGAGGCTGCATGGAGAATTCACAGATGGACAGGCAATCTCAATTAAACTGTCCTCTCCTCCCATTCTCCTCTGAATTACTGCTCTAACCCCCCTTAATTATCTAAACTCAATTAGTCTTAGAATATTTGAAGCTTCCTGTTCAGACTAATTTCTCTCTCCTTCTTCATTTGGAGTGCTTGACTTGCAGTAAGGAACATTTAGTGCCTGTGGTAAGGAGAACTTTACAAAGACAGGTCAGGGCTTTGTGGTATTCACAATCTACCCTCTACCCTTCCAGTGCCTGAGAAGACCATGCACTTAGTCTATGCCTATATCTATCCAGATGAAATTCCAGCATCTCTGACAGGAATTTCTTTTTCCCCTAATACTTCAAGCCAAACATTTCCATTGCTAGTAGCAACTATCATCCATTGCAGCTATTTTCACTCCTAAAGCTTTCCGTATGTGCTTTCCAAAATTGTTTGCAAAGTAGTAATTTTCTATTATTGTCATTATTATTCCTGGGAACAACAAAAATATAGGGCAAAAAACCCCAGGGTGTTCCAATCAACAACAACAAAAAATAAAGAACGTTGGTGGCAGAGCAGATAATAAGGCAAGACAATAGAAGGAAGCAGTTAAAAGATTCCCTTCAATTTCAGTGATGTTAGTTCTTTGTGCAGACTGAACCTGCACATTTTCATTCAAAGGCAGTGATAGAATCACTGAATTTGGAGCCTCTGCAATGATGGAGACTAATGTGAAGACTCCTCTCATTGTGTATTTCCTTTGCTTTCTATTAGTCTTCTAAGAAACCTTTATCATGAGTTTTTTTTTACCCCTCCTGAAGTCTGAGTATCCCATCCTCCCTAGGAAACACCTACGAACATAAAGTCTTTCCAAATGGGGAAGCCCACAGGACAATGGCCCAAAGTGGGACCAGCAGGATAAGAGAGGTGATTCTGCCCCTCTGCTTTGACTACACCTGGAACACTGCATCCAGCTGTGGGGCTCCCAATGTAAGAGGGATGTGGAGCTGCCAGAGCAGGTGCAGAGGAAGCCACAAAACCGATCAGAGCCTGGAGAACCTCCCCTACGGGGACAGGCTGAGATAGCTGGGGCTCTTCAGCCTCAAGAAGAGAAGGCTCTGGGGAGACCTTAGAGCAGTCTTCAAGTAGCTGAAGGGCACCTACAAGAAAGCTGAGAAGGGACCTTTTACAAGAGCTTGTAATGACAGGATGAAAGGCAATGGCTTTGAGCATGAGGAGGGCAGATTTAGACTGAAGATTAGGAAAAAAATCTTTACAGAGAAGATAGGGAGACACTGGAGGCTTCAGGTTACCCAGCAGGGTCATGAATACCCCCTCCCTGGAGGTGTTCAAGGCCAGGTTGGATGAGGCCTTGAGCAACCTAATCTAATGGAAGGTGTCCCTGCTCATGGCAGGGGGGTTGGACTTGGATGACCATTAAGGTCCCTTCCAACCTAAACCATCCTATGAATGTACAAACTAATCAAGTTGGAAAACTCAGACCCGCAGGTTTGCCTTGAAGTTATGTGACCATGTGTGTAGGAAGCTGGCAAAAAAGGTAGTTTCTGTCCCTCTCAACAAGGTAGAGAGTAAAACAAGGGCTTTTAGCTGCAAGGACACATGCACATGGACCTTTCAGCTTCATTACCTTGATTCCATCAGATTTTTAGATGCACTTATGTAAAACTTGTACACTGAGTTGAAAATGAGCTGTTGCACTTTAGCTTAAACCTATTCCAAAAAAGCTTAAGCTGACCTTAAATAGGTTGGGCTTGCTTAACAGGTTGTGCTAAATGAGTATCCCATCTGTACTTAAAGCAATTCACTGATGCCTCATGCAGGCAAACTCTCAAGGATAGGAAGCTGAAGCACAGACAGATTAAGTGCATTGCCCAATACTAAATAAGAAATCTCTGGGCAAGCCAGAACTGAGCCGAGTCCGAGTCCCGATTCAGCACATTAACCACAAAGCTGTCTCCACTGCCTATGCCATGGCTGCAAACTGCTCCACGAGAAGCTCCATGGGGGAATCAGACATCTGACTAAGGTGCAGCATCAGGATAATCCTTTTCCTGATCAAAAGAAAACCTCTCTGCAACCCTCCACAAACAGAATTGTTGTGGCCCAGAACTGGCTGGAAAACAAGAACTCCTTTTTGCAACTTTTGTTGAGGTTTTTTGCCTTTAGTTTTATTCTTGCATGGGGATAACACTGATATGGAAAAGTAGAGCAAAAAAAAAAGCTCTTTTCACAAACTTAGGGGAAAAAAGTATAGTAGCAGACACAAACCTTTCCCTCCTACATGCCTTAGAAGTTTTGTTATTAAGAACACCATCCATCCCCTCTACTCTCAGATCTTCATATCCTGCAGTCTCTTCCTTCCACAAGCTTTATGTCTGAAAGAAGGTTTCCAAGAGACCATTTTCTTTTAAATTAATCCATTTAGAATCACAGAATGGTTTAGGTTGGAAGTGACCTCAAGGATCATCCAGTTCCAACCCCCTGCCATAGGCAGGGACACCTCCCACTAGAACAGGTTGTTCTTTCTACCTAAAGCTCTGTTCTTAGCCAGACATTCTGCCTTAGCAGTAGAGTGATATTTTCTTCAAGTATATCACCACAGGAGGAAGAGAAGGCCATAAACATGTTAATCTTGAGACTCAGGATGCAATACTGCATCCAGTTCTGGTGTCCCCAGCATAAGAAGGACACAGAGATGTTGGAGTGAGTCCAGAGGAGGGCCACAAAGATGAGTCAAGAGTTGGAGCACCTCTGCTATGAAGATAGGCTGAGGGAGCTGGGGCTATTCAGCCTAGAGAAGACTCCAGAGAGGGACCTTAGAGTTGCCTTCCAATACCTGAAGATTGCCTACAAGAAGGCTGCAGAGGGACCATTCATAAGAGTGTCTAGCAGTAGGACAAAGGGGAATTGGTTTAAGCTGAGGTAGAGTGGGTTTAGACCGAATGCTACGAAGAGGTTCTTCAGTATGAGGGTGGTAAGACTCTGGAACAGGCTGCCCAGGGGAGGCTGTGGATGTCTCCTCCCCGAGGGTGTTCAAGGCTAGGCTGGATGAGGACTTGAGCAGCCAAGTCTAGCTGAGAGGTGGGGAAGTTGGAATAGATGATCTCTACAGTCCCTTCCAACCTAAGCCATTCTGTGATCCTACGAGATCATGATGCACAGCATCATCTTGTGCAGTCTAAGGTTGAAAATGTCTTGCAGGCTTGCTATTGTGGAAGGGGCACATTTGCCTTTTTGGGTTGTATTTTGGGTTTGGATTTTTGTTTGGGTTTGTCAGCTTTCATTTCTCTTCATAATTGTTGATACACAGAGAAATGATGAAGGCTTTAATTAGATTTATACATTTTTAAGCCTTCAATCCAGAATATATTCTTCACATCAACAGACAACAGTGTAACTGCTCTTTCAGGTGGGCATCAATTCATTGTGGTGTCCCCACTCACTGATTTCAGGGAATCCATGCACAGTCTAGAAGAAGATAACTTAGGGTCACAGCACAGGTTTGTCCCCAACCTTCCAAGAACCAACAGCTATCATTTAAAATGCCAGATTGCCATTTGATCAGAGACACCTCTGCAGTGTCAAACTCCTATAAAATCCTCATCCTTACAGGTGTAAGAAAGATTTCAGTTAAAATGTTGTCCCTTACGCAAATCATAAAGCTTTGGGATTATTTCAGTACCAGATAGGGATAAGAAGCCTTTTGGCTTTGACTCAGGTAAGAGCCTCCTCTCTCCAATAAAACATTGTGGAAAAGACTACAGTTAAGCTAAAACTATAGAAACCAAAGTTGTTCTAACAGCTCGTAAAGACAGATGAGAGTCATTACACTATTTATGCACACAAGGGTACTGGGATAGACAGGATTAGATGATTTACCCAAGATCAAACAATGAGTCAGTGACACAGTTTTCTGCTGTCCAGTGAAAACACGGATGTACAGTAAGCTAAAAAGAATTCATTTATTCCCCATATCAAAAGGATACAGGAGAGAGCATTCTCTCTGCTCTCCAAGTTTGTGGTTCCAATAAGTGTCGATAGAAGTGAATTTGGCAAGCAGGAAATTAGCTGCACTAGTCGCATATGCAAAGCATTTGCTGAAACAAAAATCTTGGGTTTCTCAATTAGCAACAGTTTTCACTTGCCAAAGCCACAGGCCTATCTATCACAGCACCACTTTGCTCCTCGCTGCTTTCTTGAGAAGTTCTTGAGAAGGCTACAACCTATTCACTGTCCAAGGCACAGCATCATCAGTCAGAACATTGTGCAATGCCAGAACCTTGCCTCATGTCTGCCTTCAAATTGCACGGACTCAGTCACTCAGTTTCAGGCAACAGCACCTTAGATGGTGGGGTTCTGAATTGGTGGTGGGTCAGATTTTAGTGGGCTGATAGGATCAACATGAAGAAGGAACAATTCAGCTGAGGGCTTGTCAACCCTCAGGATGCCCTGAAGTGGGGCATATCCTGCCATAAATATTTGCACAAAAATCCTGCTGACCTCAGTGGCAGTTCTCAGTACAAAATGATGGCAGGATGTGGTCACAGTGATCTTTCTAATAATAGGTTTTCCATTGAGATCAATGGACACTGGGCCTCGCTTTGGTGCCAAAGCTTGGTTCTGAGCTCTGAAGACAGACATTGTTTTCCTGCAGCAGGGAGCACACAACTGCCAACTTTACTTCTGGCAAAGGCAGAGGTTTATTTTTAATGCTGAACACCACCAAAAAACGTCTGATACTAATTAAGAGAGTGTCTTCCTTCTGCATACCAAAAAAAAATGTCTTCCAATACTGCTGTTAAAAAGACACACAGAAAACAGGGGTATATCCATACTGGAAGTCAGACAAAGAATAAATGAAAAACCATTTCTCTGTTACTGGAATGCAATTCTAAGGTGAGTTTCACATGCACAGAAGTAGCAGGTGCTCATCTTTTCAGGGAAGTCAATTCAACTTAAAATAGATGTTGAAGACCCAGGCCCCCAAATAAGTTCTTCACAGACACATTCCTAAGTCTGTAGGCAACACCCTTCAGTCCATTTTTCCTGAGCCTATCCCTCCCTTTGTCTTCATTACAGCTTTGAAGCATATATGTAGAAATCCTTATCTTCAGGATGTTAAAGGATGAGTGTTTTCCAGTGTTTTTTATTCATTATCTCTGTTCAACTTTTCACTGATTTCAATCTTGTGGTTCTGCAATACAGATAAGAAGCAGTCTGCCAGGGAAATAAGCATTTCACAGGTTAACAGCACAGCTCTTCTGAAAAGGAAGCAGGTTTTCTACCTTATTTTCTGGAAAATGTTAAAACAATAAAACGAGTAAGAAGCAGTGGAGAACAAGTTGTAAAGGAGCTAATTTCCTGCTCACAGAAGCTCTGATAAATTTCAGCCTTGGATGACAGGGGCTGTGGAGACAGAGGGGAGGGGCAGCCCTCTTCCTGGAAAGCCAGACAGGATAGGATTGATTTGAGACATCTTCGGTGCCAGAACAGCTGGTATTGGCTAATCATCAGAAAACAGAGATTTCAGCCTACAGGAAGTGGAGAGCAAGGCAGAGTCTGAATCAAACTTTCAGTTCCAAATGTGTAAACCAACGAAATAATAACAAAAAGCAAAGAAGAGGAAAAAAAAAAAAAGCTCCTGCTCACACACGAGCCTTCGTGGAGACTGCCAAATGCCAAAGGAAGTGCCAGTGCCCTGACTAACAAAAGAATCCTGAAACGCTGCAGGCTTCGGTGCCAGCAGCGGCAGCGCCGGCACCCAGTTGAAGTGGGTGGCTGCCTGAGAGGGCTGCTGCCGGATGGAGCGGCCAGCTCAGCGTGAATCATGGGGCCAAGGATTCCTCCGCTGCCGAGCGACCGGCACAGTGCAGGGGCTGCCTTTTGAGGTTTTTTGGGTTTGTTTGGGATTTTTTGTGTGTGTTTGTCTTTTTTTTTTTTCCCTCTGCATTATGATTTGATTTAAATACTCGTGGACTTTGAGACCAGCCGTTTCCTTCCTGGTGTGCTCTGCGGTGACTCCTCATGGGTGCCACAGTGTGTATGTGAGCGAGAGCATGAACGGGCAGCCTGAGGTGTCAGGGACAGAAATCCCCCGGGGAGCCCACAGGCACCCCTTTGACTGGCTGCCAGCAGAGAAGATCTCCCTCGCAAGGGGATCTGTTCGTCCAGGTCATGTGCTTTAGACACAGACAAGATGACTACGAGTCCAGCCCACAGCAGCTGTAACAATTTTGGAAATCCTTTGCAGAAGGAGGAGCGTCTCCAGCTCCCTGGTCTCAAGGCTGGAAGCAGGGCAGAAGGTAACAATTTCTCAGACTCCTCCAAAAATCTACTGGACCTCTTTAATTAGGGTTACAGGCAAAGCTGGCTTTGGTTTACTGACTCCTCTTGCCTTAGAACGGGGAGTGGAAATGCTTCTATTAGTGTGACCACGTATCCTTACTCTCATCTCTGTACATCTGGGAACTACGTGAACCAAGCTACCTCGAGTCTAGGAAACCACCTGAAATTATACTCACTGACCATTCAGAGGTTTTGTCTCTCTACACAGTCCAGATCTGTTTTCAAAGGCAAGGTGAACATGGTAGCAAGCTATCTTCTCCAGATCAGATACTTCTTCACAGAAAGGGTTGTCAAATACAGCAGCAGGTTCCCCAGGGAGGTGGCTGAATCACCATCCCTATAGGTCTTTAAAAGACTCATAGATGTGGTGCTAAGGGACATGGTTTAGTCTTGAAGTTTTCTTCCAAACAAAAAATTCTATAAAATGTAGAACATTGTTTACAATCTCCAGATACAAGACCACCACTGTGGAAGTTAATTCCAAACGACCTACTCAATACCAACGCCATTCATCAGTATTACCTCTTGCCACGTTCCTTCAGATACATCAGAAGGAAGCAGCTGCAGCACCACCCTGACAGCCTGACCTAACTCCATGAAAGCTTTTTCTACCTTCCACTGCTCTGCTGTTGAGCTTCCCAGTTCAGTCTGTTCCTAAGCCCTTTCCAGCATTGCTTTATGGTGATCTTGCATCTGCTCTTTCCCATTCGCACATTAGCATCATCTTGCCCCTCCTCAGCCCTTCTCTCTACTTTTACCTTCCCTCTTTTCCATCAACAAGTTGATTCTCTCCA
Organism: Tricholaema leucomelas; assembly: GCA_013400475.1. Lineage (NCBI taxonomy): Eukaryota > Metazoa > Chordata > Aves > Piciformes > Lybiidae > Tricholaema lacrymosa > Tricholaema leucomelas. The sequence continues at coordinate 114,691 of WAAF01012070.1, forward strand.
CGTTTTATTTTTCTCTATTAATCCTTTTCTTTGTTTTCCCATACTGGGCTCCTCTGCAAAAGCAGAGGAAATTTCCTGATGAAAGTCTCCCTCTGGAGACTAATTTCCATACCTCTCCGTGCTGCCATCTTTCCGCCACTAGAAAATCACCTCTGGTTTAGCTGTAACCCGTATTATTCATGATCTTAGCAGCCTTATCAGCAACTTTGAGCTGCCCTCAAAACTTGCTGCCCAAATACCCCCTTGCTTCTGTCCCCTCTCCTCTCTCTGCATTGGACCTGGCTTATCACTTCCAAGAGATGAAGTGATAACGCACAATGTGTTCTTCTTGTCTGCCAGTAAGGCACTCTCACATCCCAGAAAGCAACTCCTTATCTCCTTTCCCTCTAGCCTCCCCACTGATCCACAAATCAAGCTTGTTTTCTTTTAGTCATCCTTACATCTTTTCTTCTGCCCTAATGTTTTTTTTTTTCCTCTCTACAGCACATGCTTATGCTTGCTTAAATTTCTGCTAACTTGAGAGAACCCAAACCCATTCTTTTCCCAGCTTTGCCTTTTGCAGTACTGTCCACTCAGGAGTCCTCCATCTCCCACTTCCTTTTATTTCTAAGATTGCTGAGCTGTTTGCAACAACACTTTAATTTCTCCTCCTTCATGTTCATACCAGACTCTGCTAAATCCACTTCCTGCTGCTTTGTTGCACCAAAATAATTATTCTCTCAGTTTCAAAGGGCACTTGCCTAAGTTTCTAATCAATATTGTCTTTTCTCTCCATGGCTTGCCAGTCAACTTCAGCACTTCTAATCAAGCTCTTCTACAAGTTCTGTCATCCCTTGGCTTAGATTTATATGATTCTTTGATGATTCTTCTTCTCCCACTCCCATCACTCTATGCACATGTTCTTAACAAGGATCATCCATTGGCTTTCCATTACCCATTTTTTATGGCTTTCTCAATTCTCATCTCCACAGAGAAAGCAGAAGTAAAGAAATCTCACACTCAGCCATCTCATCCATGAAAAAAAACACATCTTCTCTATGCACTCCAGACTTTCAACCTAAGTTCAAGTTCCATCAAATACATGCAAAATGCACCAGGAGGAGAGAGCCTGACTTTAAAATAAAGGAAGGAATGTAGTGTTCATATAGAGAACATATCACTAGCTTGAAAACAACAACGAAGACATCCAATGCAGAGTTTTGGCCATATTCTGATTAAACTGATTAAATCTTCATCAGCAGAGAAACATTTCTGAAGTAGCTGGTACCTTAAGAGTGGCTGCAGAGACACTTAATGTCCCACTCTACCCTTGCTTCCCATCTTCTTCCATTCGCTTAAGGAAACATCCTGCAGCTCACACTGCTCTTTGCACTCATGTTTATGGTGATAATCAAGTCCAGCAACAACAGCAAGTTGGTTATGGCATCCCACACTTGGTCAGGAGCCTGCCAGACTAACAATAAACTTTCCGATAGTGGCTATTAAGCTCTGCTCCACCACGGCTCCTGAATTAATCCAGCATGGGTGAGCTGTGGGTAGGGGAAGGTTCATGGTTAATTGCTCGCTGTTAACAGAAAAATGGTTTGTGAATGAGTTGTGTTAATCCCAAAGAAGGGTGTCTACAATTTGCAGTGGTTCCACTGTACTCTCTGAACAGGTGTTTTGCTTCCCCTAAGTAGTTCTGCTTCTGTTGACAGCAGAGGAGACTGTATCTTTGTGGAGCGACATCTCTTCTACCCACATTACTTTTCCTTCTGCCCAAATCATGCAAAGATACTGATTGATCAAAGATCCAGCTGTCACATATCAATTAGAAAAACCTGGAATGGCTAAGTTAAATGCAACAGACTAAACAAATCAAAGCAAAAGTAAATCCTTCACATCTGTATTTCTACTATGTCTGTAAATGCAGCGATTGTGACCTGCTACAGGAGATAAGTCCTTCTAGAACAACATCATATAAACAATCCTCAGCCCCTCTCCGTGGTTTCAATACTCATATCCTCACAAGTATCACTTAACCTTATCTCCACATCCTAAAGTGATTCAGTCTAAAGTTATGACCAGAGTTCATCTGACATTCCCAAATTTCATACGAGTGGCTGAAATAGAGCATTGGCATTTACAACCAAACTGCAATGTGGTGGCTCCCTAAACCATTCCTCTGTCTTCTACGACTCAGTTGTCTTCAGTGGACCACCACTTCAAACCTGACCTTTGCTGACTGGCTTAACAATTTGTTCCTGGTATCATGTGACAAGTTTTTGAAGCTCACATGTGTAATGGGGCACTGGCTGCTAGTACGAAAAGAAGAAGAAAAAAATCTAGTAGAACATACGGTTCTAATTGTCTGGAAACCAGAAACATCTGTTGGAGTCATGAGCAGTTGATTAGTGGAGTTCATTTCCAGGGTAAGGCTTCAGGAGATCAGCTCTTCTATCTAACTATATCATTGTAGTCACTGGAAGCATTACAAAGAGTTAGAAAGAATAGGCAGGAGAGACAGAAATAATTTCTTAAGGTGCCGGTATCCTTAAAAGTCAACTATAATAAAGCTCTGCTTTATGTGACACCAGTGTGTGACACCAACAGCTGCACTCAAACTTTGCTTCATCTGCAGCAGCAATCACAGAATGGTAGGGGTTGGAAGGGTCCTCCAGAGATCATTGAGTCCAATCTCCCTGTCAGAGCAGGATCACCTAGGGCAGGTCACAGAGGAACACACCCAGGCAGGTCTTGAATGAGTCCACAGAAGGACACTCCAGATCTAAACTATTTCTGAAGTGTATAACTATAGACCATAAAAACTCTTTTGGAAGACAAAACACAACTTTCAAGCTGCCCAACTGAGCACACCTCTTACTTGCAAAGTAATCACACAAAGTTGGGTTGAGCCTACCAGTCGAGGCAGTGACAAAAACATGAGTTGCTTTTTGAGATGCTGCTTGCATTTCAAGCTAAAGCTTTTCTATTCCATTACACTGACAGAAGGATAACACCTTGGAAGATGATAGGCTGCAGAGAGCTGGGCAAAGGTGAACCTAATGAGGTTTAGCAAGAGTAAGTGCAGAGTCCTGCACCTGGGGAAGAACACCACCATGTACCAGTACAAGCATGTGGTTGACCTGCTGGAAAGCAGCTTCACAGAGAAGGAACCTAGAGTCCTGGTGGACAAGAAGCTGTCCATGGGACAGCAATGTACCCTTGTGAGCAAGAAGACCAGTGGTATCCTGAGGTGCATTAAGAAGAACAGGTCCAGCAGGTGAGGGGAGGTTCTTCTCCCCCTCTACTTTTTGTGATGAGACCACATCTGGAGGATTGCGTTCAGTCCTGGGCTTCCCGCTTCAAAAGAGACAGGGGCCTACTGCAGAGAGTCCAATGGAGGGCTGTAAGAGCGATTAAGGGACTGAAACATCTCTCTGGGACTGAAAAGGCTGGGAGATCTGGGGCTGTTTAGCCTGCAGAAGAATAAGAAGGGATCTTATTAATCTTGATAAATATCTGAAGGTTGAATGTCAAGAAGAAGGAGGCCAGTCTCTTTTCAGCGGTGCCCTGTGATAGGAAAACAGGCAAAAAGTACAAACTGGAACACAGGAAGCGCCACCTCAATATCAAGAAAAAACTTCTTTACTGTAAGGGTGACAGAGCTCAGGCACAGGCTGCCCACAGACTGTGGAGTCTTCTTTGGAGACTTTGAAAACCCACCTTGATGTGTTCCTGTATGACCTGCCCTAGGCGATCCTGCTTTGGCAGGGGAGTTGGACTCAGTAGATCTCCAGAGGTCCCTTCCAACCCCTACCATTCTATGATTCTATAAACAAGCAGAGGTTGATCAGCAATGCTAATGCAGCTTACTTGCACTCCAAAGCTCCAGTGATATGAGCCAGATAGCTGAGCTGTACACAGTGCTTTCATTAAGGCTACTGGTGCAGATCTGCATACTTAAGACCACAAGCTTTGGCGTCCAGGAGTACAAGAAACCACCAGGAAGAGGATGTCTTTATGGTGAAGCCTCTCTTTCATTAGTTTGAATATCTAATTGAAGGTTTACTAGGAATCTTAGCCTGAGACCTTGTCCAATTCCTGGTGTCAGTGGCCTGAACTGACCTCCTGATTTCCTAGTGCTCCATCTGCATCCACCTGTCACCTCGTGCATATTCCCCATCCAGGACTGGGGTACTGTTACATTAAAAAGAAACAACTAAAATGTGGCAGCAAGCAATTGGAACCCAACTCCTGACTTCACTATGTTGTCTTTTTAAAATCATATACTAACACACAGAACAAGTTGTAAGATTGGTGGGGTTAGTGTTTAGGTGCAGAGTTTGATTCACTGCATTGTGCAAGCCTCCCAAGACTTTGGGATGGCTGTGTTACATACAGAAACCCAAAGGTTCTTTTAGCACCAAGGACAAACTTCCAAGGTGTTTCAGGAAATGGAAGTTACTGAGGGACAGTCAGGGGTTTGAGTCGCTTTCAGTCTGCCCTAAAGCAGAGGAATCTCTTCGTACTTTTTAAAGTAAAAAAAAGGCAGAAATTATTATCAGATGTCCTTAAAATAAATTGTTTCCAGTAGAACAGAGAGAATTTTGGCATGTATTCTTCCATCTTTTAGAAGATAACACACATCCACTGCTAAAATCACTTCCATGCTTTCCAGTTCTCTGTGAGAGTCTTTGCATCTTCCTTTCATTAAGACCATACCATGTGCCTGTTTTCTCTTTCCTAAGCTTACAGGTGAGTGAGGAATTCAGCCCAAAAGCATTGTTCGTGAGATGCTAGTGAGAGCAGAGATGAGCACTGTCTCTAGCCAACAGGTCTGATCATCCTTACCTATTTGAACTTGTAATTGACTTCTGAACCCACACTGTACAACATGTGGTGAGCCTCTGTGGAGTGAACAAAGTCCAAGCGTCAATCCAGTCTGGCTTTTCTAAGTACGCAGAGTGGATCCTCTTCCCAGTACTCCTCCCCTGGAGTGTAGAATCTAAGTGTTTCACCCAGGGGCCTTCAGTTGCCCCTGATGATTCCCCTGTAACTCTCACACACCTTTCCCTGTATCCCCAGCTGAAGAAGGAGCTAAGCTCACTGTAATGCCAGTGCGTTGTGTGATAGTGAAAACACAGCAGATCAGACCAATTATGAGTTCAGATGTGCAAAGCTCTCTTGCAAACCTAGAATTTACTTAGCTGTGTTCAGATCACCTTGTCTCACCTTCCTTACAGCTCTACCAGATTCTCTGGGTTACACTAGGTCCTCTGGGAAGATACAGGATCCAGACAATGCCTCTCTTCTGAACCACGCAGCTCCTTCAGACCAGTTTGCTCTCTATGAACTAGACTGGCCCTTCACCTAAACCTCCCTCTGTGGCAAAGGTACATCTATCTCTTCTCCCCTCCCATGCAGCCTAAGAATTCCTATGTGAGGTCTTCCCCTTTGTCTCTCTAACAAATCTCTTTTACAACCCCTTTATGGTATACATCACCTATCCTCTGCAAACTGAACTGAGCTCACCAGATGCAGGTCAGATGGAACATGAAATCCCAAAACCTACAGACAGAGTTCCATGCCTCAAAAGCTAATTAATGACCTAACAAACTCAGGCCCTTATCAGGGGTCACTGTTTCAGGCCACAAGCTACTTGAACATGAGCACTTAATTTCTCTAACAGAAACAGTTTACAACTGGCTAAATTGACATATGAGCAGACAAAACTGAAGTCCACCCAGAAAAGACCAACAGATCTGCCCTAGGTCACTCCTATCAGGTCTAGAGACTCTCACTCCCATGTTAATGTTACTAGGTAAGCGCCACCTTTCATCCAAAACTGCAAGCACACCTTCACGGGTTGCCACAAGATTTAATGACAGATTTTATTGCTGCAAAGGCATCTCATGATACAAAAAAAATCCATTGTAACAGCTTCTTAATATCATAAAAATTAACTCAACTTTATATCCAAGGCCCAAGTTCCCAAAATTATTGGTGCTGCTGCACCTCTATGTAGCTCCACGATCAGGTCAGAAATAAGGACTGAGATGAAAGACATCTGGTGCACCACAGCATTAACAGAAGAAGCTTTGGGGACTGAGATGTTAGTTTCTCCCCACTGTGATTAATGAACAACAGAAACCTTTAAAAGCATCTGCTCATTGGTGAGTGAGATCTGGCACAGCTCTATGCACCTCTGCTTCAGAGATGGAAGAAGATGCACTTAATCAGTGCACAAAGATACACAAGTGGAAGAGCCAGCTCTGTCCTTACTCCACATCACCCAGTGTCTCTCAAACCACAGACAGCAGACTTGTGCCACCAACATAGAGTCCCTAAAGCCTTGGATGAAGTGTGGCTATCTCGTTATTTGGCTTAGGAAAGACATGTAAGAGCAACACTCAGCCGCCAGGATCTGTCTCATTTCTGCCTTCTCCTCCCCAGAACAGACAGAAACAGCTCCTGCAGGAGGCTTTTGAGCAGACGGAACAAAGGGAAGGGGCATGTTCCTTCCAGCACTGAAAAAGCCTCTAGGAGCCACAGAGCATGTGAAGAGAGGAGGGGCTGCTTGGTTTTGATGTCTGCATCCGTTATGAGTAAGCCAGTGGTGCCCCAACAAGATGGCCTAAAGAAACTGAGGTGCGGCAGCTCTTTGGCACAGCAAGAGAGGGCCTAGGGGCCTGCACAGAGGGTTTCCTCTAAGATATGCTTAAGTATAAGCCAAAGCCAGAGCAGGAGAGTCCTGTGCCACTGAGACAGGCTCCAGCCTCTGCCAGAGCTGTGTGACTCAGAGAGGGGAAGGAAAAGGCAAGACTTGGCAACCTGGGCTGTCTCGCACAGTAGCAGGTTTTGGTCTCCACTGGGTAACCCAAGGCCTATGTGGACAAACTCTTCAGTAAAGGACCACACTCCTTGTCACCTTAAGCTCATCTGCATTGCAATGGGCCACATCACTCAATTCATGCTGCATACAGGGCTTGACGTGTCCTGGTTCCCCTCTGCTCCAGCTGCCCAAGCAACGGTCAGCAGGCTGCAGAGGAGTGATGCCGGTGGGGCTGAGAACCTCCTGCTCTTTCTCCCCTGTGGCATTTAGATCTGCCAGGTCCCTGAAGCTGGCAACATCCGTCTGGGACAGGATGTCACTCCCACACAGCACAGCAAAACCAGGACTGTGATTCACGAGTGGAACCACTTCCCTTGGGACAGCTGTAATGGCTCCCATTTCCTGCTCTCTACCCTACCCAATTTTTAAGGTTCCCAGCCTCACCACAAGAATCAAACAGCTTGCACAACAGCTGCTGCTCTGCTGCACTTTACAGCCCAGCACTTCAAGGTGTTGCTGGTTAGTACCTTTAAAAACTGGGCTGTACCTACTTGTGATGAAAGCCCTAGAAAATGCCACCTTCCTTTTGGTAAACTCCTTGAGTATCACCACTATGTTGCTTTTAAGGCCCATGAAAAACGCTCAGGCCCTATGAGTTGTATTAAGCACCCTGACACTATTTTACTACTACTGCTATGCAAATTGTACAACCTGGAGAATACAGAGAAGGTTCCCAGCCCAAATAAATCCTGAAGCCATACTTTTCAAAGCCTAATCACACACTGTCAAGTTTTTGGCAGGTCAGATATTCTTCATTAAATCTGAGTTACAAGTGGGTAATAAACACGTGGTCCAGCTCCTGCCACAAACTGAACACTTGGACCTGTGACTAGCACTACCTTGTGTGCAAAGTGGCAGACTTGTTTGAGTAACCCTATTTCAAGGATAACATGACACCTACTCAAAATTTCACTTCAGTGGGACTGACTTTGTGATTAGAGCTATGCAGGTAACAGTGCCTGGGGTTACAGCCTTTTCTGAAAGGCAACCATCTCAAAAAGGAGATAAACATGATACCCCCAAAGGAGGCACAAACCCAGCATTAATCATTATCACAAATCACAAGACCATCGAATAATTCTTGTTGAAAGGGACCTCGGAAGGACATCTAGTTCAACCTCCTTCTCAAAGCATGGTCAGCTCTGAGGTCAGACCAGGTTACTCAGGGCTTTATCTAGTTCATTTGCCTTTAGGATATCTATTGTAAGCATTGAAGAGTTTAGCTTTGTATTAAAACAGAAGGATTTACAATGAGTGAAAAAGAAACAATAACAGCCTTAGAAATGTCAATGAATATGATCCACAAGCTACCAGGAGTCAACTAACAATGAATGTTTGCCCAGTGCTAACTCCTCTGTTCTGATTTCCAACATACTATGTTAAAGTAACAAGAAGTGAGCTGAGCTGTGATGATTGAGTCTCTAAGTTTGATTTTCACAAGTGGCAATGACATTGACAGCTCAGAACACATGACCTCCTGCTGTTTATGCTGAAAACCTCTCACTATGAAAGCAGGCTTGCTTACTGAGCAAATACACTACCACTAAAATGTTAGCTTTACATAAACTACCTCCAGAGCCCACCCCTGGAAGCAATAAGCTATTTGTTAAAGATTCCTTAGATTCTTAGTGACATTTCCTGATAATGGTCCCATTTCCAAACACAGATTACATTTCATATGCATGGTTTAACAATGTTACTCTGTTCTAGAGTGTGCTTTAACCTGCCTTATCAGAACTGCAGTTCAATTCCTCACATGGTTAAAGGGCAAATTCAGATACCTTTAGTCACCTTTTTCCACAACAAGTCTCACTGAACTAACTGGAGATTGATGATCAGAGAACGAACAAAGAGCCCAGACTACACACAGGGCTAACAGGAGGATAACCACTAGGCAGTTAAGACTTCAGAGCACCTCTGGGACTAAAGTGGCCCCAGGTTTTCTAAATCTCACCTTCAAAAGACTCACAAGTTTTCAGTTTTATCCATATGGCTAAAGCAGTGGAATCTCCTGAGATAGGTAGGTTTCTGTTCTCTGGAATGTGATTCTACAATTCAGCTTAGTTCAGCTAGTAGAAGGAGAAGATGCTCTTCATTTCCACAGCGTAGTCTGCTTTCACAGCACAGTATAGGGGAGAGGATGCTTTGCAGGGAAGTTGTTTTTCACTGTGAAACTACATGTGGGCACTTTCTGAATTCAGAGTAACTAGCATTCTTCTGGCAGTCCTCCCACTACCACTTCATGTGTGTGTCTTCTCAACAACATACATCCTCCAAAGCTCTGAGTCACAAAACGTGACACACAGTGTCTGCTGGGACCACTACCAGCAGCTGGCCAAAAATGCTAAGGATTTCTTCAGTGAGTGGCATTTATCATATTCCAACACAACCTTTTCTGACTGGCCCCCACCTTGTCTGGTAGAGACAGGAGCATCCTTGCCAACCGGGACTTTGTTAAACGCTCCTCTGCTTTATTTAGAGTCCAAGACCCAGAGCTGTGTTTTTTTTCTCCTGAACTATCAAATTCCATAGCTGTTTGTCAGACATACCATCTCTTGCCTTATCATATCAGAGCTACTATTGCCCTCTTCCTTATTGCCTGATCAACTGTTCTCTCTAATCATCTTTTTCCTTGCTGTCTGATCCCTGTCTCTTCCTCAGTATCTTCTCTCCTAGAATTCAAACATGTGAGTAATTTGTTTTAACATGGTTTATGATAGATATATTTAAGGACCCAGCAGTACATAAACAACATTAGAAAACACACAATAGCTAACAATGTGCATTAAATGACTTTATGGCATAGTGTCTTTTTTAATCTATGCCATCAACGCTGTTAACCCCACCTACTAAATCCACAGGCACACACCTAGCACTGGTACAAAAGGAACATGAGCTAGAGAACACCATGTCATTTTCATTAAAAAAAAGAAGCAGCAGCATTTCACCCTTTTAACTGTGGAATCTGGTTTTGTAATAATAATAGTTTGAGCTGCTGACTTCCTTCAACACCTGTGACCCTGCTTGTCACAGCCTCATTGCCTGCTGGAAACTTGGCAAAAGACAAGAGAAGAGATATTAGGGAACCAACGCTACATCCTGAGAGAGGCCATGAAGTCCAAAGGTTGAGCAGAATTGCCAGGAGCAGCCTGATAAACTAAGGAAGCATGTGGCTCTGAAGAGACAAACTGCTGTGCCCGGGAACAAGATGTTCAGACAGCACAAGCTGCACCCCAATGTCTCGCACGCTCCAGAGAACGCCACCAGCCAGGGACACTTCCCAAGCAGCCCCCTGGAAGAAGAATTATTTTAAGCCACTTTCTGAAACAAGTATGTGACCACTCCGTGCACTGCACATGCCAGAATTTCACACATCTTAAATCTAAAAAACAGTCCTCTTGATTTTTTCAGATGAGGTTGGGATGATTTGTTAATTTAATAATAAGAACCAAAAAACAAACCCAATCCAACCCAAAGTAAAATCCCTTCTGAATTAGCATATTGAAGGCTTTCCAAAACCTGGCTTCAGTGAAGAACTTGTCCTTAAAAATCTATCAGACTGTAACTAAGCTTGTAATTTGGCATGTGAAATAAATAAGCCAATAATCAGATCCTTCAGAATTTTTCAATTAAATATGGGAAAATACCTAATAAAATATTCAGCACTTGAAAAGTGAAGAGAACAGCAGCTTTGGTCTCCTGTTAGGAAGAACACGGGGCATTAATTACAAAGTTCCCACACACACCTTTCCTGTCCACCACTCGCTCAAGTTACAGTAGCAGAAGGTTTTGTGAAGCCGCACTGCAAATTCTGAGCAGGAATCTCTTTTCTGCCTTTCAGAACAAATCCAACTGAGAAGACAGCACGGCCCCCACAAAGGGCTGTGCACACGCAAAGGGGCAGCAGAGGCATGGCAGCCAGGGGAAGGAGGATAAAGGAGGTGGATTGCTTTGAGCTCGTATTGCTGCTGAGCACTTTCTATTATAAAACCATAACCTAATATGCTTCCAAGAGTAGGGCTCGGAGCTGCTTCACAGGGCGCAGCTCCTTCCCTGCACAGGACCCTGTAGGGCTGCAGAAATGGGCCTGTGCGGAGCGGTCTGCAGGCTCAGACACTGCACTCCGCTTCTCATTATGCACGAGAAGATAACCCCAGCAGTGTTTGTAAACACAACGGCTTCCTTGAGAAGCAACAGCAAAAGCCCCAAGTCCGGCTTTCCTTGGAAGCGAAACGGCTGCCTTGGGAGGGCTGTGCTCCCCGGGGAGCTCAGCTGTGGGAAGAGGGAGCAAGGAACTGCCTTTTTAGGGCTGTGGCTGAGCAGCGCCGGGAAGCCTGGGGCAGGAGCAGGGCTCCCGCAGCAGCTGGCTGGCCTTATAAGGAGAACAGGCAGGTATTTCCCAGCGCCTTGCTGGCAGCTGCGCAGCCAGCCCGGCAAGGTATGGCGAGCCTGGGCTCCCCAGCAAGGCCTGGCCCACTACTGGCCATAGCCATACTCCTGGCCCACTCTACAGCCCTGGTGTCTTCAGCCTTCAAAGATTTCAACTGGGCCTTATTAGGAAGCAAAGATGCTTAACTCATTGAAAGATGAGCTTCCGATCTGTAAAGCCAGACGGTTTGTGGGTGAACTGTACTTGATTTTAATGTGACATTTTAAGGCATTGGAGGCAACATGGTGGAATGCCAGTGTCTCATCTCAGGCATCTTTTCAGCTACTTACATAAGAGGGTGAGTTTTCCCAGGTGATGAGCAGCTGGATTTTCCAAAGACTCAACAGAAGGGACAGGACACTCAAAGCCTTAAACACTACTCAGCAGTTTGGTTAAGCAAGCTTTAGGAACACACATCATTAAGACTCCTCTCCAGTTGCCTAGCAGTTAAGGCTGCTTGACACAAAAGCAAAAAATATTCCAGTTTCATCTGTTTAAGTTACATTTCTTATTACTAGTTGTTTCATTTTTCTAGGGAGAAAAAACAAGTTAAACCTCTTCAAACCAAATTCATCTATGTAGGATGTACATCTTAGCACCCTTGACAACGACTTGTCCCATGTTATTGCTCTTTTTACTTTCCTGACTCTAGTTTTCAGAAGTCAAAAGAAAAGGCTGGGAGTCCTCCTACCAATATCTGTTTTTTATTTGATTTTTAAAGCTTTCTCCAGAGACAGCCACAAAAAATGAAGTGTCCTTGAAATATTTTTCTTTGGAGGAGGAAAAAAAAAAAAAAAAGAGAGAAAAGTAATTTTCCTTTAGATATGGTTAAAAAAATTCAAGTGTAACATTCAAATGAGACACTAACCCATCCAGGAATAACACAGCATCCCACTTCTGCATATGAAATGACATGCTGAAATTCACCAAATTACCCATACGTTTTGCCATCTTTGTTTCTTGAGGTTAAACTTTGATAACCTTGAGGTTAAACTTTGGTAATCTTGAGGTTAAACTTTGGTAACTGCCTGCCATTTGATGCTGAACAGCATAAGTTTAGCTGAAAGCAGCAACTTTTAATCTAGAGATAGGAGAAGGCTTTGACAGTTTTGATCTGTACTACCTTTCAAACGCACAGACAAGTGTCTGCTCTACGTCACAACCTAGTGCCATCATTAGTGCCTTCAGGTAACCATTGCAACAGGAAGACCAAAACTTTGGTTAATCTTACCACATCCCACTTGCAACATATTGGCAAGAAAACACGGGGGAAGTACTAATTACCTAAGGATAATCACAGGGCACATGTTTCTAAGATTCCCTGACAGGCCCATTAGGAGAAATGAGGTCACAGGCAACATGAAAAGTTACATTAAACAAGTGAAAAATATCTACATAGGTGACAAGGTTATTCAGTATGAGCTCAGACGTGGCACAGATTCTCTCCAGTTGTTGGTTGGGCTGGGATTACATTTCTAGGGCTCCAAAGGAGCACTAGGGAAAGAATACTTTCATAAAAGGAATAAAAGTTTTGACACTAGGTTTCATATTATAAATTTCTCCTTTAGAGTAACCTGCAGCCAAAGCAGTTCAGCTGCCAGAAAGGGAGAGAAGCAGGGAAACTATTCCCTTAAAAGCAATGGCTGTGCTATGCTGCCCAGGTACACGAGGCATGACTCCAGAATTAGGGAACTCTGGCTCATTAGGAGCAATTAAAAAGAAAAAAACAAACCCAACAAAAATAAGAACGCTGAGGGGATTTTAAAAACAACTTCCAAAACCAAAACAGGCATATATACCACATGCATTTGTTTATGCAGCTGTAATGAGTGATGAAATCCATTTATGAGCTGAAGTCACAAGATTCTAAGCAGGTCTTTGTTTAATCTCAGTAAGTCATGACATTTCCCTACTACTTATAATAATGTGATTTGGATCAACATTTTCAAACTTATGCACCTGGTTTTTAACAGTGCTTACCAACTGTACTCCTCGTGCTTGGCTGCAGACTCAACTCTCTGCTTCTGAGCTCCTGAGCCACCCTTTTGATTAAGCACCCTAAAGACAGATATAGAAACCTTCTTTTAGTGTAACGTATGCCTGAAGTTCGTGAATCCAGCACAGATTCTGCAGTTCTTACTCAGACTGAGACTCTGCGCAACCTGCACATGGTGTCAACAAAAATCAATGAGACCATTAGTGGAATGAATACTTTAGAGCACCAGCCCTTCTCTAACCACAAGTCTATCCAGATGGATGCCCTCAGAAGAATTAAGGTTTGCTCTAGACAATGGCTTTTGTTTCAGCATGTTGTTGTGACTTGAAAGGATAAAATGAAGATAAATGCAGCAGTTTGTTGCATATATTAATGCAGCATTAGTGCCCTAAGTAGCAAAGGTAGGATAGGGAAAGGGAAGATTCAGCACAAGTGACTATTAAGTTACATGTTTTGTGTATTTATAAACTGTGCCAGTCTTTAGATGTATTGTTGTATAGCTGTAACAGTGCATAGAGCCTGTGGTAAAGCAACATCACATTTTCAGCTTTGATATCAAACAGAAGGCAAGGCAAAGGCAAGGCAAAGGCAAGGCAAAGGCAAGGCAAAGGCAAGGCAAAGGCAAGGCAAAGGCAAGGCAAAGGCAAGGCAAAGGCAAGGCAAAGGCAAGGCAAAGGCATCTAATGTTTAATGAGGATCAGATCAAAGCTAAAGGAATCCAGGTCCTCTGGTGATATAAACAGAGTGACTTCTTTATATTTCTCTTAGGAGGTAAAAAAGATTAGAGTCCTGATCTGAATAAAAAGTCCATTTACTTAATGCACAAGTGCATGATGTCCCAGACATAGAAAAAAATATCCTAGCCTTTAAGGTCTGAAGGGAAGTTTTACTGTCTACATCCACTCTCCACCCTGTTTCTCACGTCTGGCTCATTCACCTGCTCTTGAGTTCCAAACAAGCCAGGACAACAGGTGGATTTTACAGCACACCACCAAATCAAGATAGCAAAAGGCTATAAAAGAAATTGCATGGATCTTTCACCTAGAGCATTTTGTTCTGATCAACCTCTCCTGTATATGCAAAAGTACAAGACAATTCCTTCAGCAGTTTCCACCCAAACTCAGGAAAGCTCTGTGAAGGCCAAAGGCATTTTGCACAACCTGCAAAGTCAATGTATCAGCTAACTGGCACACAGAGAGTCTGCTCATATGCCCTGCATTTTTGCATTTTTTATGCTTATTGTTGTTGATGTAGGAAAACAACGTTGACTTTTGCCAGGGGTTTTTCCCACATGAAAACAAAAAAGGCCTGAAATAATAATAGAATCATAGAATGGTTTGGGCTGGAAGGGACCGTAAAGATCATTGGCATGAGGTAGCCAGGGGAGCAGTGGAACTCCTGAGATGGTAAGTAACATGCTGTCTGCCATTTTCAGACACAGGCATCTACTGGATGTCTTTTTATCTTACACACACATAGGACATGGACCTGAGACGAGCGACAACATTCTCCACAGGACAGTGTAAACGCTTTGTTGCTTTGATTTTCTTAGCTGCACAGCTCAAGTAGAGAAGTCACACAATGTGTACAAGCCAGATGAACAAGAACCTGCAGCGTCCTTAATGGCACACCAATTTATAGATGCTAAATATGTTAACGGGAAAGTAAACTCAGATGCACTCCTCCTCTAAATTCTAAGTCCATGAGGATTAGATTTTATATTCCCTCATTTCCAACGTCCTCTTCAGTTATTTGCCTTTAGCTTTCTGAGATCTACTACACCAACATGCTGTAACTGCTGAAGTCAGAGGAACTGATGAACAAAGATCAGAAGAAAATATTATTTAATATGCAAGTTCCCATGCACTAAACCCAGCTGAAAAGCTGTGAAAAGGTACATTAAAAAGGAAACACTGTGAGAGCACTAAATAAACAGTTCCCTTCCTGGATCTGCTATTGGTTAGTTGGTTAACTACAATGTTTCTTCCCCTTTCCACATGAAAGAGGAGCCCTAAACCCACACTTTGCATATTTCATTAGTTCAAACCTTTCCTAAGATGGTTCCCAGGGCAGACCAAGTCTACCAATTTTTTTAAATGAGCCTAGCATTGTTTTACAAGCAGATTATTAGAATCTGGTGGAGTGTGAGCAACAAGACTATCAATATCTTATTCCTAGACCCAGAACGGAATTCTAAACAATTTTTAGCCCCCAAGATTCACAACGTATTGAACCTGAACTGGCACACTAGCTTCAGTAATCAATATTACCCATTTCAAGCCACTGACTGCTTTCATCAGAGAGAAGAATTGAACATCTGGAGAAACAAAAACATCTTTATGACTGTTTAAAAAAAAAAAATCAAACTTGACAGTTTCTTGAAAGGTCAGAAAGCTAAGAGTTATCCTGCAAGAAACAGATTAGAAGGCAGAGAGGGTGAGCAAGGTGGTCAGGGGTGTTTGGGCAGTACAATCTATCAGATTGATAGCACCACTGTGTATATGGTACAATTATATCTTATCTTTCCAGCCCTGCAACCAAAATAAACCACACTGAAGCCTAGGAGTCTGATTCTGTTGTCTTTAGGTACACACCCCTTCGGGTGGCGACCCAGGACACACCACACATCTTTAACCTCATGTAAGACAAAATCAAAACAAATATAATCAGTATTTTTCCTTTTAGGACTCTCACTGTGACTCTTTGATGTGTTTTCCCTAATCGTTTTCTCTTTTTAATCATCACACTCAGGGGTTTCTTTGAGCTTATAATGGTCTAGCTTTTATGTAACCTCTTCCAGGCAGGCGCCTTCCCAAGCTCCCAGCACAGCAACTGCTGTAACAGTACACAGCAACACTACACCAAAGAATACCTTGTCCAAATGAAACCAAAAGGGAAATTTAGATGAGTACATTCTGCTTAGGTTGGAATTTTGGCTCAGACACAAGAGTTAACACTCCCGCTCTTGCAAAAAGAAGCTCTAAGAGATACTGAAAATGAAAGTATCTCTTCGACTTCAAAGCTGAAAATCTGCCCACTTCTGTAGCACCTTCCTTGGCTCTGGGAAATTTTACATGTGTGCACCCCTTCATGAAGGGGAAATCCTTGCTCCTACAAGTTAGCTGTGGGTTTGCTAGTCACCAGGCTAGACCTGAGACTCCAGCAGTAAGATTTAGTACTTAGGCATTAGAAGTTTGACTAGTTTCATGCCATATCAGGCTGCTTGTCAGTTTTCCTTCATCTTAGGAGCAATTATTGCCATTTGCATGTTATCTTGAATCTCCACCTATATCCCTATTTATGCAGAGAGTCCTTAAAACAGATTAGCACATTCTTTTCGGTGTTACTTAAGAGGTGCACTGATGTGTACTACAGTTCTAACATTTTCCAGATCTACTATTAATAAAATGCCTACACTAAAATAGGCACCACGTAAAACTCACATAACTGGAACACCTAGAAAATGCCCTCTACACAGCTGCCCTACCACTAAGCCACCAGTAGATCGGTGAGGTTCTGCAGTTAATTTATCAGCTACGATGTACTGATTCAGTTCTGTTGTTCTCCATTATGCTCTGTCAAGACACTGGACACGGAGGAAGCAGGAGCTAAGACAAGAACTGGAAACATTTCCTTCACGTGGGAAGGTGCCCTGCTAAGGAACTGCTTATTGAACCTGACAGCAAGCGTATAAACAGCATTAGGGGGAGTGCTCACACATGCACTCCCAATAAAGGGGAGGACAGGGCAGTGAAAGTCAGAGCTATTGCAAGGCAAGTACGAATTAAAAACACTGGGTTTAATCTCTAGGATACCACAACACTTCAGAGAGCTCCCAGTGGTTGGGAGAGGAGGGAAAGAGATAAGGGGGGTTGGATTCAATGATCTCTGGAGGTCCCTTTCAACCCCTAACATTCTGCAATGCTGTGAAAGGGGTAAGAGAGGCAGTAAGCTCTACTGAGCCTTTTTTAAAATGGTTCTGTCACCTTTTGTGGAAAAATCGTTCTAAACCAAACAAAAATCAGCAGAGGATTTTGAAACTAACAGGAAAAAAAAAAAAACCACTTGCTGAAAGGTGGCTTGCTCTTTGTAGGACTTCCCATGAGGCCTGAAAAAAACCACCCTGGGCACTCACTTCAGCAGACAGCTTTGCATATGAAATGCCGTTTGTTTCAAAAACGGCTGTATATTTTTACCAGGAGGGTTATTCCTGCTAATTGTCCCCTGATTACTGATCTGTCAGAAGAAAAATTTTAAAAAAAAAAAAAAAAAAAAAAACCAAAAAAAAAAAAAAAAAAAAAAACAACACAAAAACAAAAACCACAATTAAAAGGAGCCAGAACTGCCTCAAAGACATAACTGTAATTGTCAGCATTCCCTCTCCTCACCGTGAAGCTTTAACACTCGAGTGAGCGTTGCCATATATTTCCTCTCTTCGGCTGCCTGGTGGGCCACCTGGAAAGCATCGGTGCTCTGAGAAGAGAGCTCCCATTGTTTATTTGGAATTTCCTTAAAACAAACCCTCGCTGTCCATTACCATTTCCCAGAAAGGTATCCTGCTCTATCACCACCCATATCAAAGTCAAGTGCAGAGACATGTTTAGGGTACGTGCAGCAGCTCAGATAGGCTGGGCTGTTGCAATGCTGTTGCAATCCTGAGCAGAAAACAGAATGTTAACGCTGGCACGCTGCTCCCACGCCCTCCCCTTTTCAGGCTTTACATTAACTCAGTGACACCCTGCTAGGCACAAGGTTTATTTACACAACACAAAGTCTTGAGACCAGCCTTTGTTCCACTGCAATGTTGACAAGGCTCATGGAGCACTCCTGACTATAGCGAAGGTGTATTAAGCAGCAACTGAGGAGCACGGGTGAATGAAATGTTTTGAAACTCCTTTGATTGACTTTCCAGCTGCAGCACAACTCTCTTTTAGCCAGAACTAGGGGAAGCTCCTGGCTTGCACAGAGACCAGAGAATGGCACTAACACGCTGCTTCCACAAGGATTTCAATCTGGGACATGCTGGTGACATCATGAAAAGCAGCGAAGGCCTCTCTCCTGCCCAGCAAAGGCCTCTCTCTGAATCCAACCCCTTCTGCTTTTCTGGGATAGATCTGAACGGGATGTATTTCCCAACACATTTCACCTCATGGCTGTGTCAGCAGCGCAAGGGAGGGGACAGCGTGGGAGCAGGAAGAGGGCAGGACTGCCTCTTTTGTCAGCACTGCTGGCCGAAAGCACTTGGGGAACCAACGACATTGTAAATTGGGCTGATTTACAGCTGCTAAAAAGCGCTCCTTAGATTTCCTTTAAAATGACTGCTGTATAGGCATGGCATTTAAAAACCCAACATCTATGTGGAAAATAGGCAGATTTAGTGGATGGAAGTGTCTCCAAGGGGGCTGGGACGCTTCACCTCCCAGGAGTAGCAATATCCACTCCTGAAAGGAGGGAGTGGTTGTTGCACTCACCTTCTTCCCCAGGGGGTGTACAACACAGAAGGGTTTCTGCGTTTCACGTGGTCTTCTTGTCAAAGCTTTGGACTAAGGCTTTTGCTTTAAAGAAACTATCTGTGTGAGGTCACTGTGTCACTCACTTCTGGGAAGCTGATATGTAATACTTCCTCCTACACAACAGCTCTGACATTAACAACTCCAGATCATTGTCAAGAGCCTCTCACAGCAGGGACTTTAAACGTAAAGAAAATAAAAACAAACAAGCAAACCAACAACAACCCCCCCCCCAAAAAAAAAGCAGGCCCAGAGTACATGGAAGATACTTGGTCAAAATGTCAGAGAGAGACTCGAGAGTGAAAATGGCATAAATCTAAGTGCCAGACTCCAGTCCTCAGCCAGATTCAAAAGGCATTATGAGGCTGATGAACCAGTAAACATGTAAATGGTTGACATTCTAAAAGCAACAAATATTTTACACCACTAAGTTAATCCTAGATCTTCTTCCACATGACACTCCATTCCTTTTCTGTACCTTTTTCCTTAATGCACTTCTACAAATATAAAATAGTTCAGACCACTTGTACAAGCTTTTATTCCCCACAGATCTGCACATCTTCATTGGCATTATGTCCATTTTACAGGCAGAGAAACCAAGCCACACAGATGCAAAAAGTGATTAAGGGTCATCCAGCAGGAAGGCAAACCCAGGAAAGACTGCAGGTGTATCCCAGTTGAGTTTACTCTGTTCTGATTTTCTGTACTGGTACACAATAAATGAGATTACTCCTCAGTAAACTCACAAAGTTATATTAAAGAGGTGAACAAATTTTGGCTTCACTTTGTAAATTCTCTTGGTTGTCCTGAGGAGATGTATATTCCACACCACTACTGCTACAGGGTTAGGTAAATCCTCATCAGACCAATAACGTAACTGTGAAATATACCACAGTTCTTATTAATATTTATGTCCTAATCCAAGCCTGAAATTGGCTATCATTGAATTGACCTCAGATCTCTGACATAAATGCCTATTTGAAGCACCTGGCAAAAGGCTGTCAGCATCCACACCCAGAAGTGCTTTGTCTGGGCTTGCAGTTTTGCCAGCCACACACCTTTTCCTACTCTGACTGTAAGGAATGCGAGAACTGGAAAACATCAGCATAAAACATGCTTATATAGAAGGCAGCTACGTTGTCCCATTAGCTCTTACAACACATCTCCTTGCCCTCTCTCACACCACTTACCTGAGTTCACAGCCCCATTCTTAGGTGCACAGAAGCCTCTGCACGTCTGTGCACACCGCTGCTGGTACCCAGAGCTCTAAATATCATACAGCCAATTTTGGAATGGCTTTCTAGTTGTGTTCCAACTACGTACCCTTTTTTTACCAAAGAAAAGAGGAAAGAACAGCAATTTTGAAGGCTTTGAGTATTCTGGTTATTCTCCAACAGAAGTCCTATGGGGCAGCTGTGGATAACTCAGGGACATTCCCATCACGTGAGGGGACAGGACTGCCCAGATCAGTGAGGAGCACTAGGCAGTCACTGCGTGGTGTGTCAGCTGTGTTCAGAGATCAGGTTGTTTATTATTAATCAGATGGGACTGAGGAAGAGTAGCAGTTTACTAGCATCTTCTCCAAAACTTTAGCTCTGCTTGTGCTTTCAGGTATTGTCCTACCCAGGCCATGCCCCCTCCTCCCTTCAATGCCTTCCTTGGCTATTTGGCAACCCTAGCTGCTCCCACAGCATGACTCCAACACAAGTGACTGTCATCCAGAGTGAATGTTCCCAGCAGAATTACA
The DNA here is from genome assembly GCA_013400475.1 of Tricholaema leucomelas. NCBI lineage: Eukaryota > Metazoa > Chordata > Aves > Piciformes > Lybiidae > Tricholaema lacrymosa > Tricholaema leucomelas. The sequence continues at coordinate 135,247 of WAAF01012070.1, forward strand.
TGAGCAGGCGCTTCATAAACTTCCCCACAGGCTCCACCACTATAATCCCTGGGAAGGAGCAACCTGCAGGACCTACTTTCACTGTTGAATGCTTTCTCTGTTTATTGCTGCTACAGTCAGAGACATGACTTGGATCCAGACAGGTGTCCTTACATCTGTTAGCCACTAGCCCCTGGTGACTTTCAGTAACTGAACTTCTCTGTCTGTGTCCAAGCCTGAACCCACAGCACAGAGAAGGAAAGCTGGATTTCTCACTGGAAATCCCTAGGCTCCTTGGTGCCTTACACAAGGCATTTTCGCTCTTGCTTCCTTTCCTTCTCCTGTTGCACACACTGCTTTATCCCAGGTTGCCAGGAGCCTACTGTTCCAACAGCTGCTAAGATAGAGTGAGGTGTCATCTTTGACAAGATGCCACATTGTTTATTAATTACAAATCCAGGCATTTTGTATCCATTCTGAGCCTCTAATCAAAACTGAAATATTTTAGCAAGTCCTCTGAATGGTTAAATCCACTTGTCCCGAGGCTTTCAGTCACAATTGGCAACCATCAATCAATGCATTCTGTTGCCACTACTTAGTTTAAAATGTGCTTACTGAAACATCAAAATGCCAGAAAGCTAACTTCAGTTCTCCGCGGTGAGAGCACATCTCAGTAACACAGGCACAAATGCAGGCTTCCAGCGGGATCTGTGCCCCCAAACACAATAAATCTCTTTTTAGAGGTGCTCATCTGCCTCCTCCCCACTTGCCATTACTTTGTTTCTATTTGTAAGGTAAATTCTTCCACATTGCCAGCTCACAACACTCAGTGCAGCCGTCTGCTTCCCATATGCCACATGTCCTCCAGTGCCTCCTCTACTGCTTACCTTCACTCTCTGGGCTCCCACTGTGGATCAACTGTTATTCTGCCAGCCTTTTTGTGTGGAGAGGATTTTTTCAACAGTAAGCTCTACAGGATGGGAACTTTGCCCAGTTCTCCATTTCTCTGAGCATTGGCCACACTAGGGTATAGAAATAATGAACAGGCACATTAGTGGTGTGACATTTACAACTGTAACATCCCAAAAAGCAAGAGGGGCAAGGCGAGGCCCCTGGGTTCCTTTCAGACTCATCTCTAGACAAAGCAGGTAGCATCTTTTTCATCAGGTCTTTTATCACAAAATTATAAAATACGTAAGTTTTTTAATTAAAAAATACAGAGAGGTTATTATTGACTTGAAAATACATTTCTGAGTACTTGCAGTGATGACTGGAATCCTCTATCAAGCTAGCTGGGAACATGTAAAATAATAGTGAGAAACTCAGTGAAAATAATAGTAAGAAACCCAGCTACTGGCTGAAGATGACCCTTTGCACTTCAGAGACAATCATATCAAGTCTTTCATTCATATGCTGCTACACATAAACACACAGGCTTTGAATTGCTCAGGCAACATTCTTAAGAAAATGGAAAATGTTTTTCGTGGTTCCTCCCTTACTTCTGCAGTCTTTCGTGGTGTTTACAATGTTGCTGTCTTGCCCCAGAGGTAACCCAACAGGTCTTGCAAAGTCTTCTAAGTTTGCCCCACCTCCATCATTCACAATCTTGTCTCTCTAACCTACTCATTTTCCTCCATTCCACAAACCATTAGTTTCAAAGAAATTCAGAGATTAATTAAAATGATTGGTGGGATGAGTAGGTGAGGGGGACAGGCTAAAGGGCTTGACAAGAAGAAAGATGAAAAGGACTAAACGCGTATGGCTTGGTTATGCGATGACTAATTGAGGGTGGAGGAGATGGACACGATATTCATTTACAAGTGCCTGTAGTTCTGAGGAGCATTTTTCATGTGCAAACTGAAGACAAGCTCAAGACAAGCTTTCTTTTGGTCTTGTGGTACATATCTGCTTCCAGGGTCCTTGAGTTCAAGCTGTGAGTCCCACTCTTCCCCTAGCTTCTGCACTCTCACTCCTCTCTTTTGTCTTCAATTTACTTTTTTTTTGTTTCAGCTCAACTTTCAGACAGATTTTATTCTTGGATCTCTACCTGGTCACATGTGCACTACCAGGAGCAAAGAGCAAGAGAAGTCATGGAAGCTGGGGGTGGATGAGGTGGCATCTCTTTGCCACACCTCTGCTGTGCTGCAGACTTGGGTGGACTTCAACCAGCTATGAAAACACACCATGAGGGACTGGGAAGGAACTGGGAGCAGGAGCATCTGTGAATTATTTTACTTCTACTTAGTCTAAGGAAACTCTGTGCCCTCTCACTCTCACCTTTTTTCACTATGCTCAGATGTGGTAAATAAAAGAAGATGACTTGCTCCCTCTGACTTCTGAGACTCATGTCTCCCTTGGTCGAAGAAACCTGCTTTAAAGTAATTCCTTAAGCAAGTGAAAAGCAAGATCCAGTAATCCCCACTTTTCACACAGAAGTGAATCAAGATACCACATCTGAAAGCATGGAGTGAAAACAAAGAAAATATCTACAAACCAAAAATAACTGCCTAGGTAACAAAAATATTGTGAAAACACATCTGATGAGGAGGAAATAAGATCCCAGAATCATACAATGGTAGTGGTTGGAAGAGACCTCCAGAGATCATTGAATCCAACCCCTTCTGCCACAGCAGGATCACCCAGGGCAGGTCACACAGGAACACACCCAGATAGCTCTTGAAAGTCTCTAGAAACTCTAGAGATGGTTCAATACTGCTAAGTTTAAAGAAAAACTGTATGGAAACCAGCATTTTCTTTCTGTCAGTACTATTTCCAATAGAAAAGAGCAGAAGCTGCCTTTTAGCCTTTTTTTCCTTTCTTTTTTGGGGTTGTTGGGGTTTTTTTGCTGTTTGCTTCTTTGTTTGTTGGGTTTTTGTTGTGTTTTTTTTTTTGTTTGGGTTGGTTTTGGTTTGGGATTTTTGGCAGATGCTCTAGAAATAAGCCAAAAGCATTTGTGATACAGAAGTGAAGCAAAGCGATGAACCCATTTATTCCTGGACACCAAATATCATTTATACGGATGTGGTCCGTATAAGAAATTATCATTTGTGCCTGAAAAGCCATTTAATTATTCAGATTATCTGACTGCTTCAGTCAGTCTTGTATTGATTGAATGGAGAACTCGATAAATCAAAATCTGCATTACTGCTGCTCTCACAGCAGCAGAGGTAGGTAGTTTGTTCCCAATCCCTACCCACAAGTTAGTTTATGGAGACATGCAAAAGGCTATGGTTTATAAACAGGTCGGCAAGTGTTCCTTCATCTGCTAAAGGAATCATTACTTAAGGGCACCAGGAAAGGAGGCAAAAATCCCTAAAGTAGTAGCTGCTTAATAAATCAGGGTATAACCACCAACCTTCCCAGCTCCTTGGCTAATGACTGCGAAGGATCACTATCTCTCTATTCCCAGGCCTCACTTCTGATCCGTAGCATATCAAATCTTTTGTAGTGAGCTTAGGGCTCAGACCCTCCGTAAGGGCAGACTCACCAGTTGGGCCTGAATTAGGCAGAAAATCCCCTCAGAGTACCTAAGAGCATTTGCCTTTGATTTCAGAGCTCTCCTGCTACACACAGCCCTTATGACCAGCTTGACTGTCTATTGCCAGCCTGGACCAAATAACCTCTAAGTGAGTAGCAATTAATGTAATGAGTGGACTGATGGGTGTCCCCCATAGCTACAGGCCTCAGCAGCAACACGTCTCCAGCAAACTGGAATGTTTAGTCCTGAAACTCCACCTCTGTAAAAGGAAGGAAGTAGAAAACTAAAATGGGTGGAGGATTAAAAAAAAAAAAAAAGAAAGAAAGAAAGAAATTAAACTGCATTAAATGAATCCCTCCAGCTCAATCTAGTACTCACTGAAGCCAATGGAAAACTTGTACTGGTAGCAGTGGGACTGGATGGACTATAAAGACAGTTTTGGAGGTTAAACAAATACGTACTAAAGAGAGTGGTTAAAGCTGCACTGACTGTGTTCCTTGTAGTCAGAACTTGACCATCTAGGACAAAAGAAACACACAGAACACCCCCTGCCTCCCCAAAAGATAAAACAAACCAAGAAAACTCTAACAAACTTGTCAACAATTAATCAGAACAAACTTAATTAGTGTTATTTTTCTATACAGAAGACTGACTAAAGCAGATTACTTCCATGGCTTCCTATGTAACAGAAAGCAGGGAAAAATGCACAATTTTTTAGCTTAAAAGTATTTCTTATTTCACAATAAAAATCTCAGCACAGCAAACTTGCTGAAATTCATGTCTTGCATATCTCTGTAATATCTTCCTTGAACAGACAAGCCCTTTACCGCAGGCTGACACAACAGAAACGCATCATTTATGGACCATCTCAGGGAAGCAAGGATGGTCACCATCAGGTCAGACCAAACACCCTACCTCTTATGGGAGTGGAGAGCAGGTACCTGGTGAGGCACAAAAACCAGGGCACTCATACAGCGGTTCTGTCTTGGGATGCTCTCCAAGGCACCAGATATTTGGAGTTTTGGGATCTTCAGAGACAGAGATGTACTGCATTCAGGAGCCCTTAAGTGATATTTCTGCTGTGAATTCATCTAATAACTTTAAAATCCCTCAGTCCACACAACACTCTTGCCAAGGAGCTCCACAGCTTAACTACAATTCTTTGAAGACATTTCTCTGGTTTATTCTGAACCTGCCAGTTCCCTTTGATGCCCCTTGGCTCTTGTGCCAGGAGAGTCAGTCACTGTCCTACAGTTATCTTGTATGCAAAAAGGCAGTTAAACAACTTCCAGCATTAATGAATTTCAGAGATTTTTCCAATGCATATGCAAAACCTTGCTGTTTAGCTGAACTATTTGCAGCTGAAGGTAGAGCGGAAGTGGAGTAGTCTGAGTTACCTGCAACACAGACAGATGTTGCCTACCTTAATGTGCAGACCAGCAGCACACTGTGAGCCCTCACTACTCAGCCAAAACTTTGTATTTCGACTCAACAGACTGCTCACACAAACCTACAAAGAAGCGCAAGTACTATGTGCTTAAATCCAGTCAGCATGCAAAGTAACACCAGCGCCCACCGTGTGGTCAAACCAAGTCAGGTGGGAACACCACGGGAAAACGGAGAAGGAAAATAAATCATCTTCACAGAGGGGAGTTAGGTCTACACTTTTCTTCCACAGCTGCTTGTGTTTCTGTTTGCTTCAGTATTGTTTCCTACCATGTAACTGGTAATTATGTCATTATGTCTAGGAAAAAAACAGCACTAGAGAATTTGAAAGTGCATTTTCAAACCTGGACCTAAGTCTGTCAGCTTCACCAATTTGCAACAAGCGATTGAACCTGACAGACCGAGTTCTCTGCTGACATAAAAAGCAGGACCACCCTTCACCGGCAGGTAACAGCTCTACGTCGCAAGCCTAAGGAGCACTTGTCGCACTGTTGACAATACAAGAGTACCCCCCTTCAGTCCCTGTCCTACCCCGTATTGTCACCGCCTGTCCTGAAATAGCTGCTGCACTTTATTCGAGGTAGCTGCCTGTCAGCATTCACAAATTCTCACCTCCCGGAGCAAAGGGTGTGTGCGGGGAAGGTGAGGAGGGGGAAGGTAAGAGCAATAATAGGCACCGCGCCGATGCACTCAGCACTTAAGAGCATGCAAAGATCACGCATCTGTTGCTCTCCTCCTCGGCTAGGATCCCTCAACTCCAGCGCGGCTCTATTTTCCTTCCCAGTAAACTGTACTTCCACAGTACTACTAAGACACTCTTTTTCTAAAATTAGGCAGTCGCTGTCCCCTCTCCTTGGAGGACGAGTTCAGAGAAGCCCATCTGGAACCAGGCTTTTTCCTAACAGGTTTTATTTCCCCGCGCTGTTATCCCGGCACGTCTTGGAAGCCGGGAAGCGACAGACCTAATCACCGCAGCAGCCCTTGCATACACCCCCACAGCGAACGGGCGGTATCGGTCGAAACCCACATCGCCCGCGGGGCTGTACTAGGGGCCCCCAGCCCCGCCGCAGGGCGGCTGAGCGCCCTCTGCACGGCCGGCAGCGTTGGCGGCCCTCGGAGAACAGGGACGAGCTTCCCGCCCGACGGGGCTCTCCCGAGACAGCCGCCGTCCTCAGCTGGAAGGGCGGGGGAGGCCGGCGGGGAGGGGCGGAGATGCACTGGGGCCTCTCGGCGGGGCGGGCGCGTCCCCGCCGGGGAGCGCCGCGGGCGCGTGGGCGGGGGCCGCCCCGCAGCGGTTGGTGCCCGCCCTGGCCCCGCGCGCGCCCCGGGCCCCGCCCCCGTGCCCGTCGCTGCCTGGAAGCCGCGGGGCGGGCGGCGCGGAGGGGAAATCACGTGAGGCCTCCCCCGAAGCGCCACCTGAAGGACCGTACCACTGCGTGGGGGGGCGAGGAACATACGACAGGCCGAAACGGGCCCGCGGAAACAGCGCGGCCCGCGTCCGGCCCGCCGCGGGGGGCGGCCGTCAAACAACCAACATGCCGCGGAAACTAAGCAGGGGGAAGCGACGGCGCGCGGGCGACGGCGGCAACGGCTCCCCCACCCTCCAGCGGGCGGTTGGTACGTGGCCGTTAAGGAGGCGCCGGCGGCGGCCAACCCCGGTGGCGCTCTGGACGCGGTAACCAGATATTCAAAAACAAGACGTCAGCCCACAATGCCTCGAGCCGCCGCCAGCATTACCTCATCCCACAAGGCCCTGCGCCGGCGCTGAGAAGCTTCTAGGGGCGGGGTGACCATGGCGACCGGCTGATATGCACCGGGCCGGGCCAGCGGCCCGCCTCCCCCGGGAGAGGCGGCGGCAGCCAATGGGGAGCCCGCGGGGTGACATCATGGGCTATTTTTAGCGGGCTCCCGGTCGCTGATAAGTGAAGGGCTCCACTCCGGGAGCGGGCTCAGAGCGCGGGGCAGGCGGCAGCGCGATCTCCGGCCGCCGGGTGGAGACGAGCGGAGCGGGTAGAGCGCGGCCGGCACAGCAGCGCGGAGCTGGGGAGGGCGCGCAGGAAGGCGGGGAAAAGTATTCGCGGCAACTTGTGGCGGTGGCGGCAGAGCAGCGTCCCGGCCCCGCAGCGGTACTAGAAGGAGGAGAGGCAAGCTGCGAGGTATCCCGCTGAAGCCCCGCGCAGCTCTGCGAGGCTAGGCGGACTCAGCGCGGCGGCGGCGGGGACCGCGGGCCCGGCCCGCGCCGGGAGGACCCTCCGCGCCCCGGCGAGAAGTAAGGCTCAGCGTTCCTTCCCCCGTCCCTGTGCGGCCGGGAGGGTTGCCGTAGCCGTGCGGAGCGGGGCGCAAGCGGCGGCCGGGCAGCCTTTCCGCGCTGCCGCAGCTCCCGGCGCCACTCCGCGGACTCTGTTCTATGAGTGCAAAGATGGAGCCTACTTTCTACGAGGATGCCCTGAACGCCAGCTTCGTGCCGCCGGAAAGCGGCGGGTATGGATATAATAACGCCAAAGTGCTAAAGCAAAACATGACGCTGAACCTGTCCGACCCATCCAGCAACCTGAAGCCGCACCTGAGGAACAAGAACGCCGACATCCTCACTTCCCCCGACGTGGGACTCCTGAAACTGGCTTCACCTGAACTGGAGCGGCTCATCATCCAGTCCAGCAACGGGTTAATCACCACCACGCCGACCCCGACGCAGTTCCTCTGCCCGAAAAATGTCACCGACGAGCAAGAGGGGTTCGCGGAAGGCTTTGTGAGAGCCCTGGCGGAACTGCACAATCAGAACACCATGCCCAGCGTGACCTCCGCCGCGCAACCTGTTAACAGCGGCATGGCACCTGTGTCCTCTATGGCCGGCAACAGCAGTTTCAACGCAAATTTGCACAGCGAGCCCCCGGTGTATGCCAATCTCAGCAACTTCAACCCCAACGCGCTCAACTCTGCACCCAACTACAACGCAAACAACATGGGTTACGCAACCCAGCATCACATAAATCCCCAGATGCCAGTGCAGCATCCCAGGCTTCAGGCTCTGAAAGAAGAGCCTCAGACTGTACCTGAAATGCCAGGGGAAACTCCTCCCCTGTCCCCTATTGACATGGAGTCACAGGAGAGAATCAAAGCCGAAAGAAAACGCATGAGAAACAGAATTGCGGCATCCAAATGCCGGAAAAGGAAGTTGGAAAGGATTGCCAGGTTGGAAGAAAAAGTGAAAACTTTGAAAGCTCAGAACTCAGAGCTGGCATCCACTGCCAACATGCTCAGAGAACAGGTTGCACAGCTTAAGCAGAAGGTCATGAACCATGTCAACAGCGGGTGCCAGCTAATGCTAACACAACAGTTGCAAACGTTTTGAAGAGACTGTCTTAAAAGAACTGTGATGTTGTGGTATAACTAAAGCAAAACCCCAGAAGTGGCAGATGCCTAAAGCTAATGGTAAAAGCTGAAAGGCTGAGTCCTGCCTGTGCTCTGCAAAGCGCATGTGTGGAAAGACTGGCAAGCCTTCAGCTTGAGTTAGCGAAGCAGCCAGCACTGCCCCGAGAAGTGCTGTTCCTGCTCAGATGAGATGTCAGATCTTCGTTTAACATTGACCAAGACCTGCATGGACCTAACATTCGATGATCATTCAGTATTAAAGGTTAAACTGCAATAGAAATTGTAGATTGCTTTATGTAGTATTACTTAAGAGAAAAAAAAAAAGAGGTGGGAGGGAGGTTTGTGGGAGGCTGATAAACAAACCAGAACTATTCTGCCTGCCTTCAAGTAAATTGTGTATGTACATACCTTTTTTTATTTTATTTTATGAAAGTTGATTAATGTCAATAAACTACTTCATGACTTTGTAAGTTATTTTTATGTTGTTTGCTTGGGCACTGCCCAGTATTGTTTGTAAATAAGAGGTTGGTTTTGTTTTGTTTGTTGGTTTGTTTTTTTTTAGCACTCTGAGTTTACCATTTGTAATAAAGTATAATTTTTTTAATGTCTCTGTTTCTGGAAAAATTCTAGAAGGTTTTATTATATTTAAGAAAAATAAAATAATTAAAATGTATTTCCCCCTCATACTTTTTTTTGATAGTACCTGAGTTGGGAAAATGCCCTTTATGCTGAACTTTAAAGGGTAAGGATTATGTTGAACTCCCTCTGTAGCTACAGCTATGTGCTGGAGAGCATGTGAGGAGGAGAGGGAGAAGCTAGATCCCAGTGGCTAAATTAGTACAACTTTTGGAGTTTTTGTGAAGTTCTAGCTCCTAATGGGAACTTGCCTAGCTTGCCTGCTGTATTCTGGTGACCCAGTTCAAACACCTAACTTTAGGTAGAGGGGTAGAAAGCCAGAGCATGAAATTGCTCCATAATTGGAGTAGCTGCCTGCTTGATCTGACATGCTTTTTATTAAATTCATGCCCTCAAGAAGATTAAGGCAAAGGGGTGTATTTTAAAAAACAAAACATGCTGTAGGCTTCAAAATAGAAACATTCACCTTTATTTCTATTTTCCTTCCTCATCGGGAGCTGGCCCTTGTGTGTTTGTATTTTGGACAATGCTGGTATCAAGAGTAAAATAGTTTCATAACCTTCTTCCCCATCTTGAAATCCTTTCCCTTGTAGGGGTTGCTATGGGTTCCAAACTCCTCAGGAGTAGAAAAGTTGGGAAAACAACCTGGTGTGAAATCAAAAGCACAACTTGATTAAAGACAGCAACTCAGATGTTGCTTCTTTTCAGTAACTTGCTGGAAAAAAACTTCTCTGGCATTACTCATTTTTCATAAAATAATCTTGGGGCTTAGTCCAGTGGCAATGCAAATATACACCTTAGGGTGGGGAAACAACTAGTACACCAGGATTTTCAACACTGTACCAAATTCATTTAGTTTAATAAGCATCTATCTGAAGGGAGAGCAGATGTCCTCCTCCTTTCTCCTTAAGAGTCAAACAGCTAAGAGGCAGGAGATGCTATCAAAAGACAGACAGAAAATATGAGACATTCATTATTAGTGAATGCTAACTTTTTAGAGCAGGCAGTCTAAAATCTGTCTTTTTTTTTTCCTTAAAATAGGACTAACCATGATTTTAACTGATGTGACAGCCTTGTCTAAGGTCACTTCATAAGCTGAGTAGATATATGTACGCCTTTACTGTTACCAAAATGAGATTCTGCAACTTGAAAATAATGTAAGTTCCTTATGGGAATCATAGTATCTTTCCTTTAACTTCCCCCACCCCACTTCCTTATTATATGGATTTGATCACATGGGATTGTAGTAATGTTTAAAATATGATAATATGGTAATCTCCTTCCACATCACAATCCGAGTGTCAAGGTGGGCACTGTTTAGATGGTGTTTGCTGCTGTCAGAGGAATACAACTGTAACAACACCAACCAAACAAAGAGTTACTAGGAGGATACTGGAGTTTGCCAAGAGTACATTTTGCTTATGTCAGCAACCCGGAAGGTAAGTTGATTTTGACCATATGTAGGAATAGACAGCAGAGGGATAATACACAGCACTGCTGGGTGTGGTTTTACAGGGATTTAGCAAGTGCCAACTAGCAAAATAAGCAGGGCAAGGAGATTAATTACCTGCAAAGGTGCATGTTTAACTCTCAGCAGCACTGGGTTATGGAATAGATGTTACAAGTGAGCATTTTGCTTAATCACCTAATTACGTAAAAAATAAATACATTATATAAAATACTATGTTAATTAAATACAGCTGAGTGACAGTCTGCTCCACCCTATCCTCATACGCACACACAGGCACTCAGCACTGCAGTTGTGTGTTTTCTCAAGTACCATGTCCTGTAGCACAGGTAGAAAAGTTACTGAGTACTGGCACTGCTCATTGAAGTGGACATCGTCTGATGGGTTGCTTTCTGTGACATGAGTCACTTGCCTTAGTCCAGCTCAGGAGGCACTGGTGTCCAGACAGAAAATATATTGCCAGGGAAGGTGGATTTTAGTGCCAATTATGTAGTTTCACAAGAAGATGAGTTATTCAGATTAACCCTTTCTTTAGTCCCACATCTTGTTTGAGGGGCAGGCCTAAGACAAGGCAAAGTGAGGGTATATTCCCTCCATTTCCATCTGTTTTGTAAACAGTGTGGTGGGCTATATAAGCCTGTTGCTATCTGGTTCACTTCGGCACAGATTAAAATTCAGCACTCTTGGTATATTACTGGATGACTGGGTGATCAATAAGCACAACTGTAATGAAAGCTGTGCCTGTATTTGTATGCGGTGAAATGCAAAGTTTTAACACTTGCTTAACTGCCAAGATTGAAATTGCCTAATGCACTATGTGCCTCACATCTATAAGGAATAGTCAGTTCTCTTTGAGATCCAGAGAGAAACTCTCTTTTTGTTGCCCCAGCTGTACTCACAAGGGAATATTTTGCAAATAACAGCATTGTGAACATGTATTTTGTTTGGCTATGAGTGTTGTCAACGGATTCAGGAAGTGAAGTCAGAAAAAGGCAGGGTTTCAAACAGGGCAGGCTACACAGAAATGCCTAGGCAAAGAGCCTCTAATCAGAACAACATGTTTGGGACACGGGAATATTAATTAGAATTTGGGTCTATACTAAAACCAACAAACACTCTACACTTTTATTCCATGAGCAGAAGAGAGCTATGAGGGGGCTTTCACCATGATCACTCACTGATCAATTTCAAATCCCGAGTGCTTGCCATTACAGAAACAACAGTAGCAATCTAACTTACACTGCAGTGGCAGTTACATAGCAGCCAATTTCAATCTCAGCACCCAGTAGCAGATACTAAGAGACCAAAGCCTTCCACTTCTGTAGGTGTAAAAAACACTGATTTTGAGATGTAACACTTGAATATCAGCATAAGGCAGAACATACCCACTTTAATCTACTGACCAAGAGCTACCACAGCTACCTTTGTATTTTATAGGAAGCTGTCAAGAAATAGACAACATCCCTTCAAACCTGTGTGAAAAATAACTGTCAGTTCTGTCCCGTGCAGAAGGCTAAGAAATCAATTACAATGATTATTTTCAGGTGAAGTAAATAGGCTTTTTAGTAAAGTACATTTCTGCATACATGTTAATGACCTTATCTCCACAACTCTGCAGGAAGCAAAGAATCTAACTTGCAGGCACTCAGGTTACTGCAGAACAGGCTTACATCCTAAAGGTCTTTTCCAGCCAAAAGGATTTTTTTAATGCTGTCTGTGATATCTAGTATCATACAGCATGTAGAGGCACTGCACAAAGTGTGGAGCCTGGTCCCTGGCAAAACTGGGAGTTGTCCAGCTGGAGCAGCAGTGTCCTGCCCGAGCAACCCTGACTGATGCTCCAGGCTTATGAGCTTGGGCAGCGTTACTGAATAGACTGCAGAGGTAGATGGACCAGTTCAGGCTGCAACCAGTTCAAACTTGGGCACCTGTAGAGCTCACCATGGAGTGTGGTGTACCATGACCATGAGAAGTACAAGGCAGAAGTGGGGAAAAAAAGAGAACATTTATCTTTAATATCAAGCCCAGTGCTTTCTCTGTTCTCCATCTCCTCCTCTCTACCCCTATTCCCAAGACTTAGGTATAGTTGCCCACATCAAGAAACAAAAACCGGTTCAGGCAAAGTTTGCCGTGCAGAAAAAAATAAAGTTGCCAATATCATAAACAAACACAAAGTACTGCTAACAGGCAGCTGGACAGCAAGGAAAGAATACTGAAATTACCATATGCACAAACCCATTATGAAACAGAATATGCCTTGGTAACATCTAGCTTTCGGGACAGGGAGAAGGAAGCCAGTATTAACCTTCCAACTAAAGCAAATTCAAAATGTAGGTGGTTTGCTTTTTGATAAAGCAATTCTTCCAGAGGAGAGCTTGTTCTCTAGGCTTACAGACAGCATCAACACCAGTGTCTCTGCACCCAAGGGCTGGTGGCAAGCCTAATTCTACACATATACCTTATTGTTGACACAAACATTTCAATACATCCTCTGGACAGAGAATGGTGCTTCTTACAAAGAAAACTTGCAGAAAGTCATCATATAATGTACCGTAAAATCCTCTGACTACTTAAACACTTTTAGAGTGGCTTGGCACAGCAGGAGCCTCTTTTCCAATTTTGCACATTATTCTTTGCAGTACATTTTTGTTAGGAAACAATGGAACTACAAACATCAAACTAGATGCTCATCATGGTCCCTTCTGTCCTTAAATATTTTGAAATACTAGAAACACAGTTCTTATAAGGAAGAATGGTTAATTAAATATTGAAAGCACTGCTAATTGGCTTAGTTGTAGAGTAACAACAGACATCAGGGGGAAACAAAACAAAAACCCAATTCAGAAAAATGAGGACAGTGAGTAACCTTTTTTTGAAATCTCATGCAGAACTCGACCTGACTATTCCAAATCTCTATAAAATACCTAGAAACTGACTCTGTAAACAAAAGTGAAGAAAGGACTGTTATTTGTTTTCCTCAGTCTCACAATTACATTGTGTTTTGAGCCTCCTATTCTCCAAGCAATCTTTAGGCTGATTGCTTAAACAAAAGGACCAGCAACTTGCTAAAAATTCCTCAGAACTGTGAACTTTATTCTTTATTCTCTTTTAAATTAAAGCCAATTCCTATGAAACCTGGCAGCATAGTAACACCAAAGACGTGGGAATCGGGACGCAATTCCAGCAGATGGAGCTCAAAAGCAAACAGTCCTGGAATGAGCCACACAGATGTCTGCAACAGCAGCTTCTGCTTACATGGTGTAGTAGCCAGGAAAGGCTGCTGATGAAATCTGCTATAAAACACACTAATAAATAAATACATAGACCGTTTCCCTGAAGTTTTAAAGTAATCACTGCAACAAGTAGGGGGATCATTTTAATCACGGAATAACTACACTTCAGAAGACACTAAGAGTTTGAGCATCCATGGCTATTCTGAATTCTCATCCACAATGATGATTAGTGGGCATGACTCTAAGATGCCTGCTGTCATTGTGCCTTTTATGTCCCAGATAACAAGTCACGAAAACATGCAGCATGCAGGCATAATCCAGTGAATGCTGCTATTCAAACTCATAGCACCCATGTTGAAAAAAAGGTAACTTAAGAAGTTTTAGATCTCCACTCAATGGATTACTTCTCAGCTTAAAGGCGTGGCCTAGCACTACCAAGCTTGGAGCCTATCTATTTCAAGTGATATTATTCTCAAACTGCTGACCTTTATGTGACCACAAATCAAAGCACCTTGGCAAGCAAAAAAGAATTAATTTTCATTTGTGTCCAAAGGTAATTTTAGAACTTTTACCAGCAGTGGAACCTGTGAGCTGCTGCACCTTGCAAGCTCTGGTTGTTTTAATTTTGCCTTGAGAAGTGGAAGACAAAAGGTTTCTTTTCAAAGCCATAACACTTCAGAGATATAGCTCGAGATTTATTCAGTTAAACTTCTGACACCCAGCTCTAGGTTATCCAGGTTAGGAGGCACCACAATTTCTTGCAGTTAACAGAAAAGTGCAGGTGTCGTAAGAGTGATTTGGTATTTGCTAACTGGAAGTGTCTACATCTTAGCAATCTTCTTCTTTTAACCCAGGAGCCTCTAGGATGAAACCAGAGCATAATGATTATCCTGATTAGAATCAAGAGACATTGATTTTCACTGAGCAGAGAGGGTCTGCAAACATCCACTACATATTAGTCAAGAACCAATTTCCATATGCAAGTTTTACTCTCCTGCACCACATACACAATGTAGGCTCTTTTTCCCTAGAGAATAACAGAAATATAGAATCAAGCAGGTTGGAAGAGACCTCCAAGCTCATCCAGTCCAACCTAGCACCCAGCCTTATCCAGTCAACTAGATCATGGCACTAAATGCTTCATCCAGTCTTTTCTTGAACACCTCCAGGGACGGCGACTCCACCACCTCCTTGAGTAGCCCATTCCAATGGCAAATCACTCTCTGTGTGAAACATTACAACATCCTCAAACATACAGTGTCAACACTCTTTACAAGACAAGACTAAAAACAAGTCTTAGTGTCAATTCTCCAATGATGTCTCAGAGCCCCAGTCAAGATACAATCCGTATTGTGCCAAATAATCACCAAGTGTCTGACCCAAATAGCTGAAGAAGAGAAAACAAAATTCTCAAGGCAAAATCCATTTCTGGGTTTCTTGTTTGGTTTTGCTATCATACAGACTGTCCAGTCTCCCTGTTTCCTAACTGAACCAGATGAAGTATTTCTAACACGGTGCTTTAACATGCAAAATCACAGAACAAAAAAAATATGCAAAGCCATGCAGTAGGTATAGCTGACATCAGAACAAGGATTTAGAGTTGGTCTACAGCAAGATTACTGCCCAGAGCTAGCCCTTGAAAAGTTAGTAGCAAAGTCTTGTTCAAATGATGTAACATCAGAATTTAGTGAATTTTGCACAAGTTCCTTCTCCTTGAAGCTGAGATTTCTAACCAATATCTTTCCAGTGCAGCACTGCAGACAGCAGCACCTTTGTCAATTTTCAGGGCTGTGAGCTGCAAAAAAGCAGGCTGCTTTTCCCTCTGCACATGAATCTATGCTTTTAATACATGAGCTTGGTTAGAGACTTCTGAATTTTATTTCCCACTTCTGCACCCTTCAAACCTAAGTGCAGCACATTTGGGGAAGTGCCCCTGACTAAGCTTCACACTTAGTGACAGCTTTTGCTTCTGAATAATTTTTGTTACACAATAAAATTGACCAATTTGATTCTTTCTCAAAATGCTCATTGCCAGTTACCAAAAAGCAGCCTAAGTCCTAAAGATGGTGAAAATAGCACATCTGGAAACCAGGCCACTGATAAACATTGGAAAGAAAACATGTTTTAAAATCACGGTATCTTATGTTGGGGAAATAAGGATATCAGAATTTCCAGAGCAGAAAGAAAGTAAGAAAGATAATGAGTAAGGGCAAAACATTTTTTTCCCAAGAGACTTTTTTTCTTGTCAGGAATTTGCTTAATCTCAGACCAGACTTTTCTTAAGAAAGTTACACATCTTTAGCTTTTAAAAATCGATTGTCTTGACCTGTTCCACAAGTATCTCACAGTCTTTCTTGACTGGCTGGTATATCCTGGGGCCTTGCCGCATAGAGTAGTTCAATCCCCATCCCTGGAGGGGTTTAAAAGACACAAAGATGTGGTGCTAAGGGACATGGTTTAGTATCAGGCTTGGCAGAGTGTGATAATGGTTGGACTCGATGATATTAAAGGTCTTTTCCAACCAAAACGATTCTATGATGCTATGACCTCAGGTAGCTTTAGGTGTGGTGTTTGAAGAAGCTGCTAATAAAGCAGTTTAGGTTTATATGCCAGTGTGTGGACTGCAGTAACTGAACAGTTGGCCACTGCTGCTACAAGGGCTGCTGCTGCCAGACAAGTACTGACAAATCCACCTCTTGGCCTTAGAGAGCTCAGCTTTGATGTATGTTAAGCTTCATTTTTTTTTTCCCCATCGGTGTCAGCCTGAGCAGTCACTTTTCTCCTCCTCCTTTGCCTCTTCTTTTGCACTCCCTCACCCCTGCTTCTAGTGCTTTGGGGAATCTTGCAGAATGCTTATTTTAAGCTGCATTGCTTCCCTTATTCAGTTAACCACACAGCTTTACAGACATTTGTAATGATGGGAGGCAATAGGGGAGGCAGAACATCAACACAGGTACAAGCAGTAAAGATGTAGCATCTCCTGAAAGAAATGCTCACCAGCAGTCTGCAAACTGCCATAAATTGAGTCACAACTCTTAAATCCATCCTTCCCACTTTCAATTACACTACCAAAATGTCCAGGCAGATTTTGCACCAGTTTTACTAACTTAATTTGAACTCACACTTTTGGTTAAACAAGCTCAGCTTTCCATATGGATGAACCTATAAAACACGGTGTGACATTTGCAGTGAACATTTTCCCTGCACTCCTTAACTCAAATGAGAAGGTGAGTCCTTGCTCTACCTGCCTATGAAACTGTTTTTGTTAGATGACTAACTTTATGCATATATATTTCAAATTATTTAAGAGGGCAGTGAGGTTAATTTTCAAAGTCTTATAAATGGAATTTCTTGCACATGTTCCTGATACTGGCTTCCATGTCTGGTTTAAATTTACTCACAAAACACACCAGCACACCCAAAATTAGTTCCAAGCTATTTCCTTGGCCCACTTTGTTGACTGTGTTATCATTCTTATCTGTAAAAATTGCTTCTGTGTTTTTCACTGGACAGGAAGTGCCACACTGGCAATGTGAGAGAGGCTTGGGGTTCAACTTCATCTTAGCTGTGGTTGCTTCCATGGGTTGAATGTGGCAAGTTGGTTAACAAAATGCTCAAAGCTAGGACCATGAACATCTATTTGCTACTAGGACAAAGTTACATCTCCACTCAAAATCTGAAGGTAACAGTTACAAAGTATGATGACAAAGGCAACAAAATAATGGGGGCGGGGAAGGAAAGATATGACAAAGTTACTCTTTTCTGTTAGAAACAGCTCAATTCCCAAATCTGCTGCAAAATTAGGAACATTAGCAACACCCCAGGTGAACTGTGCTGCCTGATTTTCTGTGGCCTTTCTTACAACATTCTCTCCTGAAATTTAGTCCTAAGGGGTTTTGCATGCCTAGAGTCCCATCTAAGAAGGAAAATACAATATTGTTCCCTTTGGGAATATACTGCCCATTACAGCATAGAAATACAGGCCTATCAGTCTCTGAAAGCACACTGCTAAGCATCTCAAGCATTCCTGCTTCTTTAGGAGGGTCTAGCTTCCATGGTGGCAGTTGTCATCTAAGGACGTTAAGGAGAAAGAAAACCCCTTGTCTTCTTCAACTGTACAGAAATGGGAACAAGCAAGACCTTGTAGTAGTAAACTTACAATACCAAGCCCAGATTCATCAGAATTCCTGGGATTCAGCTGATACCAGACAAGCACAATAAGTAATGACATTGAGTTCAAATTCCACCAATAGCTTTACAGGAGGAGCTACTTCATAGTCCCACACATTACTTTCCATAAATGTTGGGTGTATGAAGCACAGGGAAGATCTACAGGGCAGAAGTACTGAATTAATTCTCCTTTTTCCAAGACCAGTCCAGAAAAACAAAACCAAAAAAAGCAAACCAAAGAACTAATTATTGGCCTAAATCCTTCCTTTGGTTTGGATCCTCAGAACAAAGTTCACTTCATGGAGATCAACACCCTGATTTACATGACTCTATGACTCCACAAGCCTATGAGCTACAAAAGTTTTAAAGGTATAGGCTGAAAACAAACATAAACTCCCCATCTACCAGTAAAAATTACCACCTTTGCCTCGGCAACTCAAAATAATTATTTATAATGAAGTTTCAAAAACACAGGAAAAGCTCTTGGAAGTCATAAAAAGAGGCAGAATAAGATCAGAGCTCTCAAATACTGAGAATTCATAATGGCTTTATATATCTTTTATTGTCATCCATCAATATTTACATTATCTAAAAGCCTCTCACCTATGAACAATGCTGTATTAAAACACATTTTGATTCAGTTACTGAACTATATTAACCTGTATTTAAACACTGCTGTCTATTAACCTAAAATTAGAGTACTGTGATTCACAGCATTATACACCCCTATGATTCCTTACATTTATTTGCTTAATATTGCTTGCCATGCCTAACATCACAAGCCTCATCTTCATCTTGAATTTAGCTATTATTTGATACTTTATGCTCTGGGACTCCTTCCTTAAGTCTGAAGCCTTAATTTAAGCCAGCTGTTCCACAGTAACTCTACATGTGTGGGATTTTCCCACTAAATGAAAATTGTAACTGGGAATCTCTCAAGAACAAAAAAAAAAAAAAGGAAGAGAGATATAATGTCCCTTGTGGGATGGCTCCTTTTAAATGCAGACAAAGAAACTAACAAAGCTGGGTCAGCCATGTGATGTGAAAATGATCCTGTGATGTGAAAATGATCCTGTGCAACACAGCTATGTTACTGTCATGCCTTGATCACGTTAGGACCACATTAAATTTACCAAGCCAGGTTGGCTTTCTTAGCTTTCTATTTGTCCTGAGCTATACGGTTTGTTGGAAGCTGGTGATTACCATGTGGGTATTAACATATTTGCCTTCTCAGCATCATGACATGAGTCTGTTCTTTAAGGCAGTAACATACTGCTGACACTAAGTTGATGTCCAGTTAATCTTCCTCTGAGCAGCTGTAGTCCCACTGTCATTCACAGACTAGTGCCACGAAATCTAAGGTTTTGCCTTAGAATTGCTGCCTGTGGTAACTTCCACTTTTGCCTCACTTGAACCCCAGATAGCATGCGTGAGGACAGAGGATGAAGCTGATACATTTAGCTTACAATTTCACCTCGGACAACTGCTTGTTAGGTTGCTTGACAACGATGGCCACCTTTTTGAAAGGACAGCTACAGAAGAAGGTGGGTAACAGGTCCCTATTATCCCCTCCACAAGGTGACACAATGGTAGCAGTGCCCTGTGCCCTATCCCAGTCTGCATCCCATCTCTGGCAGCAGTAGGGGCAGATGGGTGAGAAAGAAAAAGAGCTACCCAACCCAACTGCAGACAGCAATGCCCATGTATCAAAGCTCTTAGTGGGCTTCTGTCAACATTCATGTCTTGTGGGGTTTTTTTCACCAAGTATTTTAAAATATTCATAATGTATATAGGTTCATAGAAACATAGAATGGTTTCAGTTGGAAAAGCCATTTAAGATCAAGTCTAACCATCAAACTAGCACCATCATAGCCATTAAACCGTGCCACTAACTGCCATGTCTATACTTTTCTGTTGTTGTTGTTTGGGGTTTTGGTTTTTTTTTTGGTGCTTAGTTTTTTGTTTTGTTTGGATTTTTGTTGCTGTTTGTTTGTATATTTTATGAAAAATACTGGCATAAGAATTAACCATAAATATGCAACTATAATACAATTTTACATCCTGCTATTAGAAGCATTTGGTTCCCTTATATCTAATATAATATTACAAAACAACATTTTTTATTCAAACAAATTGTCTTCTGAGTAGCACACACTGAAGACTATGAGTGTTCATGGGGAAGGATGTATATGTGCACATGAGTACTTACAGAATGCTATTAACATATTATTAAGGTACAGGGGAAAAAATAGTATTCAAGTTTTTTTATGCCATTTTGATGACAAGAATGGGAAGTGGGATCTGGAAACAAAACACTGCCATATCAGAGGCAACAGCATTAAAAGGGTTAAAAATCAGTGCAGCATTTGAGAGTAACAGAATGTTTTCCTGTAAGCTCCTTCTATGGCATGATCTAAGGGAAGGTCCAACTTAAGTGCTGGATGTTCATACAGGATTTCCTATGACTAATGCTGTCAGCATTCAAAACTTTTAATTTGAATTGTGGGCGTTATACACAGCTAGGAAATTTACCATTTCAAATTTCTTAGTCAAAAATGAATGGAAATTACTTTGATTTTCAGATTCATTTGCTCTACATGGAATGGTACCATGAAATAAGGAAGTAACTGAGTGGCATATGCTGGGATTGCCTGCCAAGCTTTTACACAAGTCCTTTATATCTGGATGGGATTCACAGGAAGTTTGTACAGGAAGGCCATTTCCTTCCTTATTTTTGAAAAGCTTTGTTGGATGGAAATTATGCCAATGAGTAAAAGAGGGGAAAGGGGGAACAAAAAACCATCTTAGTGCTTTTGGTGCCAATCCATTAAAAGCTGAAAGTCACATCTAGAGAACATTAAGGCAACCTGTTGTAAAATGAACTAATGAAAAGCAAGTTTACAGAGTGCAAAAGAAATGTTTAATAGTTGTGGGTTTTTTTGGTTATTTTCAAGATTAAAAAAGAAAGTAACAGAGGTAGCAAACCAAAACAGTGTGGAAAGTGCAAATAGTAGATGTAATCTGCTACAATCAAACCAAAACAGTGTGGAAAGTGCAAACAGGAGATGCAATCTGCTACAAGTAAAATTTGCCATCATTCCTAATGAGCATTCCACGGCTGTATACACTCTAGTACATCTGCTCTGAACTCCATTGCAAGCTCTGGCTGCTTCAGATCAATTTAAAATAGTTATATTATATTGAATTAAACAAGAAGTTACTAATATAGGTTGAGCTGTCACTACAATATCCCTCCTTTAATTTCTTACTGTCACGTTGATCCCATTTTCATGATGCTGTATCAATTTTAAGCTGAAACTAAGCTTTCCATATGTCTTGTGACACGAGAAAAAGAAGGTTGATTCTCTAGCTCAACTCTTTACTTTATGGTAGCTAATTCACCACACCAGTATTTGTTAAGAAATCACCATTCTTTCCTTATTCTGTCTCTTCTAAAATTCCTAGCAGGCTTATTACTATTCTGTGCACTATCACACTATGCATATTGAACCAAAACGTTTGCTTCCATGCGAACCATAACAGTCAACAGGTAGACTACAATGGGTCTAGATGCCTCTTCAGCATCTATCACATCACCTGGCAGCAATTCCAGAAGTCTCAGAGAACACAATTTACCTCTGAACGTCTTCTAAACCCAAAAGTGCTACTTTGGCAAGGAGAAAAAACCAAACCAAACAGAAAACCCTCAAACCTTAAAAACTTTCTTAAATAGGGGATTCTTCTACTCTACAATAAAGGAGGGAGAACTTAATGAGTGGGTTTGATGATAGAGAAATAATGGTGGAAGAAGAGAGTTAAAAAGACACAAGCTAGTAATAATAATCAAAGGCTGAAAAGGATAGTACATGGGACAATGGAAGACATCAAAAGCATTAGAAGGAATGACTGAAGAGCACGTAGCTCATTTAAAGATTGCTGGTGGATGTGTGCAGTTCTCTCCAGCTGGACATCAGAACCAAACATTCAGAGTATGAAAGCTATTATTAAACAAAAAAAAAGATGCTGATATAATGACTCAAGCATGTGCTTTGTCCACAGAGTAGCTATGGCACAGGTAACAACCACGTGTGGTGACAAAAGGCATTCCTAGGGGAAAGAAAATCCATGCTGATGTGTTTTCATGGCTCCTTGTGAGCAAAGCTAGTTAGTTAAAGGCTCTTCATGTTTCTGCTCACAGTGCAGAATGCAAGAGAAAGGAATAAAATAATTAGTTCCAGGAATGGGAATAGAGAAGTCCAAAATGAAAGCTTCAGTTCAGATGAGACTGCACATGATTTGCAAAGTGATGGAAATTGAGGGGGCAGCTAGGTCATGCCTTTCCCCTGCTGCATGAATCACTCTTTGAATGGAAATTTGAGTAGGAAGACATAATGGCTTGGGAACAAAGAGAGCTGCTGGAATATCACAGGTGCAGATGAACAGAGAAGGATGTTTTGGGATATGCCAAGGAAAGCAAACACCATGAATCTAGAGAAGTTGTCAGGACTTTGTGATTTAGGGAGCTATCCAAATCAACAAGGGCACTTCTCACAGAGTCAAACAGACAGGAGAATAGCTGAGGTCCTCACTCGGTGCTCCAGTTAATCAATTCCTTCATCCTAAAGCTGAATTTAGAAAAAGGAGGTACTGATGCCATCCTGAGTCAAATTTACACTCCACTGAGGAACCTCTCTATAGTTCTAATTATACACTTTGCTGAACGAGAACTAATCTGAGGTGCAGGAATTCAGATCCTGACATATAAGAAGACATAAACATGCTGGGGGAACCAAAATAGTCAGTCAGAGACAGAGGACTCAAACTGAAGACAGGGGAGGCTGTCAGAACTGGAAAGAGAAGATAACAAGGAAAAGATTAACTCTGTATGCCTCAGAAACCACCCAGCAATGAGAAATACTGCCAAAACGAACAAAAGGTTCTTACCAAATTACAGAATTTTGCACAAAATCAAACACTAATAGGAAGGAAACAATTACATGAGTGTGATATTCTAGCATTGTTAGACCAGGGAAGTTTGAAGTTCATTTTGCTGTACGACAAACATAAACTGAATGGATTTAAAAATCCAAGACTTTAATGTGTTGGTGAGGGTGGACTGCAACCAAATGGTAAGAAAGTTGATCAGAAAAAAAAAATTAATAACCATTAAAAAAATTAATTGCTTCCATGTCTTTCAAAATCAACTTGTTCTCTAACTATAGAATTCTAGACCAAGAAATGAAGACATGCTAAACAAACACTGTCAGGGAATCATTCTTAATCCTGAGTTGCCTTGTTTTCCATGTAGAAACAAACAATGTCACTGAATAACTGAGAAGCAAAGAATGTAGGAATTATAGGCACTCAAGGGTCACAAATAAGCTTGCAAAAAAAATTTTAATGGTCCTAATTATTATTAGTCTTCTATAAAACTATGGCAATGAGAAAAACTTAAGAGACTGACAATGTAATAGTGCCTAGCTCAGAGAGCAGGGAGTACAGGAACCACTTTTTAGGTAAAAAGAGAAACAAGAAACAAACCAAGAATATTAAGAAAAAAAGCAAAAAAGCTTATGGAGGTCTGAAATGGCAGCTGTGGAGAAGGCAACAGATGCAAGGAATCTTCTCTATTAGAAGAAGTCTATCAGGAAGACCAAATAGACTCAGCCAGACCCAAATGTTTCAGTTGCCCTCTAAAAAGGGAATTAACTAAACCCACATTTACTGTTATCTGCTGTTCCCCTTACAAGACTGCAGAACCTTTTTGCTGCTGCTGGTGTTACTAGAAACTGAAGCCTATCACCGCTGGGCATACTGTATTTTTTACAGGTAGTTGTAGGTTTTCTTACCAAAATTTAAAACACCCAAACTGTTTTCCATACCAAATCAAAGTGAGTTTTAGATTCCATCAAGTTCTGGGAAAAAACAGCTGTGGAATAAATGGATTTGAAAATTCTCCTGACATCATAAATATAATTTATATACATTTTACTGTAAATGGAGTCCTCAGAGAGGGCAAAATTTCAAAGAGTGTGTGTGGAGACTTCATTAGCAAGCCATTGTTTAGGTAAATGTCTCTACTATGCCTGATGCTTGACATGAACTGTAATAACTTAATAGCAATTAAAACTGGTTTATGATGTGGCAAAACATTATTTCCTTCCAAAGTCACCTTAGTCTCTAGTCATGTCTATAGCATTTTATAATAACTAAGAACAAAATTCTGCTTGTGCAGTGCTTAAAACTCAGAATAGTTTTTCACTGATTACATCTACAAAACAAATTTGGCCAAAAGGCTTCTGCAGGAGATCTCATGGCATGGCTATATCCTCCTGGGAGTCATGCTGCCAGTAAAGTTAGCCCAATGAGTCCAGGGGGGCGTGAGGAGGATCTAACAGCTAAAGAACTTCTAGAAATTATTTCCTTCTGTAGGATTTCACTGACAAAGTGTATGTTCCTGACTCAAAACCACAAGGGCTTGTTTGGTTTAAAATGGAAAAAAAAAATCTGCTCATTTTGGAGAAAAACCCTGGACTCTATCTGGTTGGTTTTGCTGATCTTTGAAGCTGCCTCAGCATTTAGCAACTTAATACTTCTCCATCATTTACATTTTATGCTAATGATACAAGGGCTAGCATTTTGCTGTAACTGCCTTCTGTTGGTGTTGGTCTGAAAGGATACATTTAAATTTCTAAAATTCTAAGACAAAAATCATGACACTGATACAACTTTAAGTCAATGAATAGGAGAATGATATTTCCTCATTAGCAAAATCAGTATCAGTCTCCAGGTTTAGTCAAGCTGTTTTGTTAAGACCTCAAATTTTGAAAGAACCTATGAACAGTGGACAAAGTTGGGAAGCTGTGCCTTCTGCACAGTGCCTCTTTCAAGTACAGAACCTGGCACAGGACTCAGCAGGGGTAGCTATGCCCTGGCATTGCCCAAGATGCAGAGAGGGTAAGATGGTAGCCCAGTGTGCAAGTCTGATATGCAAAACATGAGGCTGGGTGGATCAGCCTTCCCCTGGCCTGAGCAGGATCCTGCTCAGGCCACTGATGATACACATGTTCGGTGGATGGCACTAGTCTAGGGAACTCCTCATATTTAAATATCAGTCAGGGTAGAGTTTGCTCAGCACCAGGAAGGCCCCAAGCCTATACAGAAACATGACTAACACGAACAACATCACTTGGTGCCAAAGCTCCACTTTCGACTTCCTTAATGTACTGCAGTTAATCTTTAGGCAAAACTCAGCACTACATTTTGTTTCTCTTGCAGACATTCTGACTAGGCACCTTCTCTTCCAGTGTTATAAGTCAAGCACACCCTAATCATCATGAACATTTCTAACACTGCTGTTTCTCAATCTAGCTACACCTAAAAATAGTTCAGCCAGCTGGGATTTCTGGTTATCCAAACCAAAGCTTTATTCATGAGCCATGCTTATTAATGAAATGCTTTGCAGATATAATTCTCCATCCTTCGTGATGTTTAAATAATGATGTTGGCTTTATTATCTCTCATAGACTAGTTATTCTACAGCCAGATATGTCCCCAAGAAACAGCTGGCATGATTGCAAACAACTGTATTCAATGAAATTAAAGCACACATTGGGAAACAAAAATATCACGGTGACTGAAACTGTGTTATTAATGCTTGGCTTTCTAACAGTTTTATCAACAAATGCCTTGGAGAACATCGGGAGTTACAGGAAGGCACTCAGCTGCATTACATGCAGTTTGTGAAGCAGAAGGCAGTTCTCAGAGCTCCAGGCGGGAGTTGGAACGCCTCGATGGAGAAATGGTGACCTCTGCAGGTTCCTCACTCCAAGGGCCACAGCACCTCACATCTCCATTTAGTAGCATGCAAGGTGTAGTTTGGCTTGCTCTCATCTTTGAGAAATTAAAATAGGGAAAATTAAATGTAGATTTGACGATGACATGGCAACATAAAATAAGCTAGAGAACACAGGCACGTGTTAATTTAAGAAATAAACGTTCATCTTTGAGAAGTCAGAAAACAATACTTCAAAGGACCAAAACTTCAAAGCGCTCCATAACTTCAAAGCTCTGCACCAACATTAATAAAGACTTAGGATATGTCTGTGAGGTAGAAAAAAATTTCCTTTTTAATGCTTGTGTAAACAGGGCACAGAGATTAAGTGATTGGCCCAAGGACACAAATTAGTAGCAAAGCTGAGGCTGCATGTCAGAAATAACTGGCTCAAGACTCCCAGCTACAGCTAGGTTAAAACAGTTCTCTATATGGACACTTACTCAGCAGAAGTCAAAACAAGTATCTTTCCTATCAATAACATCACCTGCCTTTTCAAAAGCCTGCTCTAAACTTCACCAGGTTGTTTTCAACTGAATATCCTCCCACAAAGTCAGTGCTGAGAGTACCTAGGTCTACCTGAATTAAGGTAACCTTACATATACAGCAAGTCTTACTTCTGCATTTAACAATGACTTTAGAGATTATGTGGTCTGTGTGAAGATTTTCAGTGTTTGTGTGTCATGATAATCTCACTGCAGGCTTCTTGACAACACACTGACAGCACTCCAGTATCAACCAGAATGTTTCACTACACCCTTCTAGAGTAATACATAACATACATATAGCTGATTTGCTATATAGCCTGGCCATATACCCATTCTGCTAAGCACAAAGATCCTTAAGTGCTGTCTGACAAAGAAGGTAAGAGCAAATCCCATCATTTCCTTTTCGAAATAACCTAGTAAGAAACAGTCCTTGGATATCTGGAGCTAAAGAAGCTGAAAGAAGTAGAAGTGGCCTGTCAAGTATTTAGCAAGAATAAAACTCAATCATTTTATTCCCTTAAACGACAAAGAAATATAAAAGATAATAAAGGTCAAAGGTTTGCCTCTCCCTCTCTCCAACTTATTTATTTTCTTAAATGTTGCTGTTCTTGTTTTTAGTGAAGAGCTTCCTGGTGATCCCATGAGTTTGTGATCTCACGAAGTTCATTAAAGGAGAAGAGGTGTGGAACCTTACATTATTCCCTTCCCTAAAACATTTATATGTCAAACAAGCAAGGCTATTAAGTGAAAAAGGTATAAAGAAAAAGCATATTTCAAGCAGCCAGTTCTGAATCTCTTCTCAGCTGTTTGGGGTTTTAATCTTTTTGTGACGTCATTATTGGGACAAAGGCTTATTACTAATTAATACTAATTGAAATATAAAGGCTTTTAAAACAGAATTTCTAAAAACGAATCCATACAACAAGCTTCCAAAATTTTCTTGTCAAATGTGATTCTTAAGACAGGCTTCGCTCAGAAGCAGCATACTTACAATGAAGACTTTTTTCATTAGTGCATAATTCTATTTTGAAGCCTATGATTTGCACTAGTAACAAGTAATTGACTACATATTATTTTTCCAAAACAAAGTCCCAGTGTGGCTCTGTAAGAGCTGCTGCCTGCATGTACTGTTCAAATGTTCCTCCTCAAGGCCAGTTAGGAGAACTGCACCTCCCAGTTGTGCTGTTTACTAGTAAAATCTCTGTGTTAGGAACGCCAGGAGATTCCTGCTGTACTGTAGACTCCGATACAATATCACCATTTCTGCTTTTAAGTTTTTCGGGAGTTCCAAAAATCCTTGTGCTGTCTCTATTAATGATACTGGCCAGCGCTCACCTAACATTTTCCACTGCCAGAGCTCAAAACTTCCCTGTGAGAATAATCAAGTATTGCATGGGAACAATAATAATGAAGAGATAAAGATCTCACTTCACCAAGCTTTAAGTAAGGACTATTAATTTACACAAAACACAGATCAATCTTCATCACTCAGTTAAGTTCAATGTGAAGACTAAATAATTAGCAGATCACAGACCGAGTCATTAGCAGAGTTGAGGACACTGAGTTCAGACCTGGCTCGTTCCGACAGATCAGTTTTATGTTAACAATCATTAACTAAATGGCAAAGGTTTTGCTGTTCTTCGTGCAGTACCCTTCTCTGCATTTCAGGGGAATTATTGGGCTCTTAAATTGGCTGTCAAATTTGCTGATTTGGTAACTGGCAGGCTTTCAAAAGACCTATTAAAAATCTTGCCTTTCCCAGCTATTTCTTCTTCTTCTTCTTCTTTTTTTTTTTTTTTTTAATAGAATGAGCTTTGCAAGGTAACTTATAAAGTCAACAGAAAAAAATCTAACAACTTACCAGTTGCATTGTACATTCTAGTAAAGAAAACACGCTCAAGGCAGCAGGACCCAACAGAAAGGGCACTGGACTAAGAAACAGACGGCAAAATTTCCCATTTGCTCAAACAAAGTCAAGCTTTCCGTTTTTCAGTTCATTTTACTTCTAGCTCTTGCAGAACTCTGTAACCTCTGTTTCTCTCTCATCTGGTTTCAAACTGTATAGATGATTAAAATTCGGTTTCCTTCTCTCCATAAGGAATTTTAACACCAGTAACTTAATTACAGATAGATTTAAAGGTCCTACACTCATACTGAAGACTATACAGATTCACAGATTTTAAACTCTGTTTAATTATACTTTAAACATCGATCCTGAATCACACACCTGATCCAGCTCTTAAGTTCCAGACAGACTCCAGGCTATAGCAGGAATGATATGCTATGGTTAACTATAGCTGACAGACTGCAGCTGTAACTCATATTAGAAAGGCTGCATCACTTTTCCTAACTAGCCACACATGGAGTTTATTTTTATCTAGGTCTTCATGTTTTCATTTCATTACATTACAGAGCTTTCACCTACGTAGCTGGCAATGTGTACTCTTTCATTTAAGATCACAGAAGGTATGTAATCATGGCAACAGTAACTATGCTGTGCATTTTCTTTTGTCATATTTAATAGGCCAGTCATCTAGGCACCTACAAAAACCAGCGTGGCAGGAGGAAAAGAGAAACTCCATAAACAACTATCTTCTATTCAAGCATCAGGCTCACAAAAGCTTTTTTTCCCTCCCTAATTATGTGTAAAAAGTCCGGAAGAAGTCTTCCAAGTGGAATATCTTTCCATATCACAGACTTTTGTTTTGTTATTAAACTTTACTTGTTGCTAAGGAAGAACAGAGAAGATGAAAGGGCTTCTAACAACTAGAAAACCAAAGGTGAGGGAGCTTTGATTTCTTTCTCATTTTTTAAAGTTTTATCACTGAACTATAATGGTTGTTGGTTTGTAGATCTATGAAAAGAATGTGTGAAATGATGTGAACCTGCTTTGCTATTTCAGATTTAACTTCAAACATCAAACAATAGCTCAATTCACGTTTTGAACAGCAACGTGATCATGCACTCAACCAGCTTGTTCACAAACCCCTACGCAATTGAAGTCTTAAAGACTAAAAAAGAAGAGCTAGTACAAGGCATAAATGATCCAGACCACCTCCTGAACTGGCTGACAGACCATGGCATTTTTACCCTAGAAAAAAAGATGGCTGTGAGTTTCTACAGGACAAGAACAGAAAAGAACTCCCGAGTTTTAGACATACTGATTTCTCAAGGTGAACGAGCCTGCAGACTCTTCTTTTATCCATGCTTGAAGCAAGTGGAGCCAAAGCTTTATAGCAAGATGAGAAAATATGTCAGTGAAGTAAACGAAAGCATTCGAGATGCTAGAAGACAGCTGGTAGGATATTTACTTGAAAAAGACAAGGTCTGGTTTGAAAACAGCAGTGAAGGGTACCAGGAAAAAAAAGAGAGTCATAGAAGAAAAAAGCAAGAACAGGTTATTAAGAGGAAAGGAAAACAAACTCAACTTTTGAGGGCAGCAAAGCCCAACAAAGATCACACAGATGCTGGCATCTTTGATGCAGTTGCTAAAGGCCATCTTTCTGAGTTAGAGAAAACACTGGAAGGCATTGATATCAACGCACTAAACTCTTCAAGTGAAACACTTCTGCATGTTGCAGCTCTTAATGGACATCTAAAGATACTGGAATATCTGATCAGCAAAGGTGCAAAGATAGACATGAAAGACAAGAAAGGAAGAACTGCGCTGCACAGGGCTGCTGAGAAAGGCCATGGAGATGCAGTGAAAGCGCTTCTCCGATGTGGTGCTTACATGTACAGTGTGGATACGAAAGGCAAGACACCACTTCATTTGGCTGCACAGAGTGACCACAATCACATCCTGAAGATGCTGCTGAAAGAAGAGGCAAGAAGCTACAAGAACAAGCGCAACTTTTTGCACCTGGCAGCTCTTAAAGATGAAAGCAGACTGGCAAAAATGCTTTTAAGGGCTGGTGCCTGTGTTGATAGAAGAGATGAAAGAGGACAGACTGCTCTTGGTTATGCTGTTTCTCAGGGGTCTGAAAACACTGCAAAAGTCCTACTAGAAGCTGGAGCCAGTGTTGATTCCAACATGGCCGAAAGAGCCTTCAACAGCAATCATCCATCCATCTTCAAAACACTATTAGAATATTCTAAAGATTTGTCTTCTGCCATAATGGAGTCAGCTCTTTTTAGAGCTGTACAGAAAAATCTGCACGGTGTTGTGGCAGCTTTAATCGACAGAGGTACAAACATAAACGCCTGCAATGAAATGCAGTACACTCCTTTACTTCTGGCATGTGAAACAGGCCAAGCTGAATCAGCAGAAGTCCTCATTGAAAAGGGAGCAGACTTTGCAATAACAACTCCTGCTTCAGACACAGCTTTGCACCTGGCAGTTGAAGCTGGGGCTGCTTCCATTGCCAGTTTGCTTCTACGCAAAGGGATGGAAATTAATGTCGTGAACCAAGCTGAGGAAACCCCTCTCCATATTGCTGCTCTTCATAACAAAGGAGCTTTAGTTGGTCTTCTAGTTAATGCTGGGGCCAAAATTAACGCTGTCACTAAAGAGTTTGTTACTCCCCTGCATATTGCATGTCGAAGAGGTAACACTGATGTTGCCCAGCAGCTATTGCATCACAAAGCCCATGTTAATGCTAAGGACAAGCAGTCAAAATCACCTTTACATCTTGCTGCTGAAAGGGGAGACAAAACAATGGTGGAGATGCTTCTGAAGGCTAACGCTGACCCCAACGCACAAGACAGGGAGAAAAAGACTCCCCTACACATTGCAGCTGTGAGGGGACATCTCAGTGTCGTTAAAGTTCTGTTAGCTAAAAAAGGAAGATGTGGAGCTAAGGACATGGATGGATGCACTCCAATGCACTATGCAGCAACCAAAGGAAACACAGAGATCATCCAAACTCTTCTGACATCAGGGAAATATACAAATATCGATGACAGAAATATCTGGAGAAAGACTCCATTGCATATTGCAGCAGAATATGGACACAGTGACTTGATAAATCTGTTACTGAGCCACGGGGCAGCCATCAATGCCTTGGACTGCAGCAAGGACACTCCACTGCACTGTGCATGCAAGGCTGGCCACTTCAGTGCTGTGAATTCTTTCATAAACTGGGCACAGGGAGAAAAAGCGAATTTACTAGCTGCCAATAGTCTCAGAAAGACCCCATTACAAGTAGCAGAATTCAATAAAACAGAAAACCAGGCTCAAATTGTAGCACTTTTGAAAAAGAAAATGTTACTAACAAAATGAAGACGTGAAGCAAAAACTTCAGAATTTAACCACAGCATTCTTTTTTAATGTCATCTGGATAGTACTGTTGCCCAGTGTGATTAAGAATCGTGTCAGGGAAGGCAGAACCAAGTCAGCAACCAAAGCTGGCCATGGAACAATGTATCTTAAAGACAATGCTAAACTTCTAAGTATTGATTAGTCTTTTGCTTCTCTCACAAATCTCATAACTGGAATCTGTTTTAAAAACATCAGTCTTAAATACTTTGTGTATGACCTCCTGTAGAATAAATCAAGACTCTAGAAAAATAAAGAAAATAATCTTTCATCTCTCTCTATTAGCTTGCACGGGCAGCTTAGTTAAGCACTGTTTAGTAAAATCACATTTAACAAAAAGCCATTTCTTATGAATAAGGAGATATTTGTATCCCCAAGGATACAGAGCATACAGATTTTGGAGTAAGATAACACTAGTTTTGTTTAGCTTAGGCGGACCTAACTACAGAGGGCTGCCAAAACAAATGGATTTTTGCCCTCCCTTTCAGTCCAGCCATGCATTCCTACTCTAGGTTGTATTCATGAGCTGATCCAACTTGTTCCACAGCTATAATCGAACAAAGGGGAGAAGCTTGGTAGCACAGAGCTGAATAGCTCCGGCTCTCCTGAGGGTAACGTAGTATTAGCTTGGTTTATGCTGATTACAGCATTGCTCTCTGAGCTAACTGGAGATTAATAGGCAAATTTACTAGTTTGGGGCTGCTCTAGCCTAGATTTACTGGACTCATCCCCCAGGCTAATAAATCCAATTTGGTCTAAACCAACCAGAAGAGCAATGTGTGCCCAACTTTGCTAACACAATGATGTTGTTTTCAGGACATGATTATTTGCTACACTGACACTCATTGGGCTGGATCCTCTTTAGACTTTCTATACTATACCCTATGACAAGGTCTTGATAAGATGCTGCAACTCTACCAATGATTTTGCTTCCATCCTTCATCATGCCACTTGCTTAAGTGCTGACTTTTAAAGTAGTGATAATGATTTGTACTTACCATTTATTAATTTCACTTTCAAATCAATTCCAGCACAAAGAGGTAATGTTTAGAATCAAAAGGTCACAACAGAGTTTATTGGTTCAAAAATATTTATACTGACACCTCTTAAAACAGAAACACTTTCCTTGGGTTTATGGATAGTTCTCTGAGGTAATTTTCTATATAACGATAACCAAACCTCGTGGCTTTTCACATTTCCCTTCAGAACAGGATTAGATGCTCAAGTACCACAAAGGGCCAAACACCTCTTGTGAAATGAAACACAAATTTACGAATATATGGACCTGTGACTTTCATAATCGTATTGGAGTACTTCAACTTGACCCGCTGGACCGCCCAGCGGCTGTCACCTTCTAAAGGAATGAAAAGACGCGATTGCCTGCTCGGAAGCGCACCAAGGCCAGCACACCAGACACCTGAAGCGCAACGCACCGAAACCGCGCCACTCTTCGGCCAGTCCATTACTCTCGCCCCGGGCAGCTCGCAGTTCACCGCTACCCCAGCAGGCGCAAACGAGGGAAAGCGAACCACCACCCCGAGGCCCAGCTCCCCCTCGGAACGCTCCCACCCCGCAGCGAGCGGGGCAGCGCGGAGCTGCAGGCACCAGAGCGCGCGGCCTGGGCGGGCTCCAGCGGCCTGGCCGTGCTCCAACCCCCCTCTGCCGCGGCCCGCTCCGCTTCGCCCTCAGCCTCCGCGCTCTGCCATCCCTGCCTGTCGCTTCCCGCCTTCTCCTCCGCTCGCACCCTGGAACTCCCCCCCTCGGCGCCCGGTGCGCCCTCAGCTGCCCCTGCGCGCCCCGCCTACCCTAACGCCATCTCTCCGCCTCCAGCTCGACTTCTCCTCAGGGCGCAGGTTCGCTGCAGGCCGCCGCGCAGGCCCCGTCGCTCGCGCCGCTCTCGCCTCTTCCCGCGAGATCGGCGGAGCCGCTGTCATGGCGGCGGCGGAGGAGCTGGACCTAGAGGTGGACATCGAAGGGGACCCGGCGGCTGGGCCCGGAGAGGCGGCGTCAGGGTGAGCGAGGGTCACGCTGCGGGCTGGCGGCTCCGTGCGTGCCGGAGACGGCGTCTCTTCGCCCCGCGACGGGCAGGGCTTGTGGGTGCTTCGCAGTGCCTCAGCGAAGAGACCTTGGAGTCTCTTCGAGGGCCTGTGGAGTGGGAGGGAAGCGCCAGTGCTGAGCATCATCGGGCCGGGCACTGAGAACGGGGCCTGTGAAGTCATTAAAGCGAAATTCCCGCGGAACTGCTGTCGTCGGATCCGGCGGGACGGGAACTAGGGACGCTTGGCGGTGCGACTGCTGGGGCACTCCTCTAAGATGTGTAGGGAGAAGGTGCCGTGTTGCATAACTGGTAGTGAACTTGAGGCAGAAAGGTTTGGAAAACAACGTAGGGAGGGTCGAAACGCTGATTCCACACGCTTACGGGTGAGGGATCTGTAAACGTGCTGCAGTGAGGGGGCAGCAGTTCTAGCACAACAAATCGACTGGCTGCAGGTGCTGGGACAGCGTGGGAGGGTTGTGTCAGAGGCAGTGGCCAGAGCAGCACGGGTCAGTGCTGGACACACAACACTGCACAATGGGGACTACTGATCTGACCTGTCTCTTGATGTCATATTACGGGTAAAATCCCATCGTCTGGCAGACCCAAGACCTGGGACTCTTACTACAACTGTTTGGCAGTTTCTGCATGGTTTGTGTCTCTTTCAAGTGCCCTAAGAAGGACTTATTGTGAGACGAGTTAAGAAAAGTAAAGCAATCAAATGGTTTAATTTATTAAAGCAACAGACATGACAGTTTCGGGATTGCCAGTGATGAATGCACTGACTGCAGGATGGTCTCAGGTTGATAAATCCTGGGAAACATTTGACACAGCAGAGATGTAAACCTTTGCAGTAGCTCTAATATACAATAGGAATGCTACCAAAAGGTAACCCTTATGTTGATGGTGCTATTCTTACCAAAAAAGGTGTTGCTGTGATGAGTGGAGGGAAGGGAGCAAGGCCTGCTCACCATCCTCATCTGTCCTTCCCAGCTGCGGCAGCTGGCTTTGGTACCACCCCTGCTGGTGCTGTGCACCTGCACGCTCAGAGATGTTATTCTTGTGAGTCACCTTCTAGGTGACATTTAGCATGATTTGGGAGTGGAGTTGAGTACTATAGTCATGTATGTTTAGCATGCACTCAGTTTTACACATTAGCATAGCAACTGATGTTAACCTGACCATTGAAATTGTGGTTAATTAGGCAAAGGTCTTTGTTTGAGCTCCCTGGCCCTCAAAATCTGTTCTGAAGCTGGTTGCTTTGTTATTTTAGCCTTACTTTACCAGTTTTAGCCAGAACATGACTGTCTTGCCTTCATAAGGCTCCCTCCTTCAGTTCCTTGGTAAGCCAGATTCACAGATCTTCATTTACCATAAACACTGCATGATTGTAAATTACCTTGACCCCAAAGCTACTATATTAACTTGCCTTCCTATCCCATGGTAAGCTAGGCAGTTACCCCACACCTGATGTGCTCCAAAAGCATCAGGAGTTATATTGATTCCTGTCTGTATATTATTTTAACTCTGGCAGCATTCATTTTATTGGAATGTGTTTATATTATTTTGAACACTGGAATCCTTTTCAGAGATCATGAAAATGAAGCTTCAGGCTTGCTGCAGGATCATTATCTTGATTCTTCTTGGAGAACTGGTAACAGTCTTGTAAGTATTTTTCAAATTAATGGTACTTCCTCCCTCCCTCCAGTGTTGCTTTGTGATGTTTACTGACCTGCATCACTCCAGCTCTAAGCAGTGACACCAAGGGATGAATTAGCTTTGCTTAAAGATGGATAAGCTTCCCTCATCAGAGGCAGGGTAGCAGGGAAAGGAATGAGCAAAGTAATAGCAAAAAAAAGGGGGTGAACTGGGCTCCCCAGTTCAAGAGAGACAGGGACCTGCTGCAAAGAGTCCATGAGGATGATTGAAACTTGAACATCTCCCCTGTGAAGAGAGAATTAGAGGCCTGTGGCTGTTTAGTCTGGAGAAGGGCAGACAGAGAAGGGATCAGTGCCTATAAATCTCTGAGGAGTGGGTGTCAAGTGGCTGGGGCCGATCTCTTTTCAATGGTCAGCAGCAATAAGACAAGGAACAATGGATACAAACAGAAACAGAGAAGGTTTCACCTCAACATGAGGAGAAACTTCCCTGCATTGAGCACTGGAGCAGGCTGCCCTGAGAGGTTGTGGAGTCTACTTCTCTAGAGACTTTCAAAACCCACCTGGATGCATTCCTGTGTGAACTACCCTGGGTGATTCTGCTTGGCAAGGGGGTTGGACTGGATGATCTCTGGAGGTCCCTTCCAGCCTCTAAGGTTCTGTGATTCTGAGATCCTAGCAGGGTTATCAGAGCTTTTCTCCATTCTCTTCTGAACTCTGTGCATGTGCTCTTTTAAGGTTATAGCAAGTACTTTCTGTTTACTTTTAGAAACTATTATATATTCTTGACACTCAAATAACAACGTGACAGAATTCATATATTAAAAGATATTTGTACTGTTTGCAGCCATGGACACTGGACAGCAGCATTAGTGAAGAAAACAGGGCTGTGATTGAGAAAATGTTGCTGGAAGAAGAGTATCCTTTTACTGATTTGCTTTTGTGTTTTCCTGATGAGCAGTGGAAAACTTCCCTCTTTCTAAAGGAACTGGGCAAATCTTTTCCTGTTAGGGTGACTGAAGCACTGTAATCTTGCAGGCTGTTTACAGAAATCAAGGAGGACTCCATCCAGCTGCCTGCAGCTTCCTCTGGTGCTTCTGATTCTTCAGAAAATGCCTCCAAATCATGTTGGATTTAAGCTGGCATTGACACCAAAAATAGCAGCATTTGTCCCCACTTGAGCTGCTTTTTGAGTGCCACCTCCAGCTTTGTGCTGATGTAACTGTTTGTGTGGCTTTATGGTGAAGCTGAACAGCTGATCTAGCTAAGAATAGCTGGTTCTTTTTGATGAATTGTTCTTTATTTGGACTGCCTTGCTGTCTGATTTTTTGTCTGCCTACATTCATACCTCTACCATCGTGAAAGTTGAAAATGGGAAGGAACAGCTGTTGCTTTTCTACTCCCTCTTCTTAAAATGCTTTAATTGTTAAGCAGTGTTGGCTTAGTCGTACTGGTAGTAGTGTTTCTGGCATAAGTGGAACTGTCACAGACTAGGTTATAGCAATAATAATCACAGGCAGATTTTATTTGAATCTTCCTTTTGTGATTGAGTCTAGTAATTTATAGCAATAGAATAACAAGACTGTAAAGCAGTTCAAGTTTTCCTAGCAGAGTGGATTGTTGAGGCTTAATTTGGAAATAACCAATAACGAAAATTACTTTAGTGTGGTTTCTTGCCAGGAAGTTTCGCCCGTGAGAGATCGGTCCAGCGATACCGACAGGGTTCAGGCCCCCGGGAGGAGGGGAGCAAGAAAAGACAACACTCAATATGAGTTGATAGAATAGACTCCAAAGTTTATTTGCAGCACAGCATAATTTATACCCTCTGACAGGCTACTGCCAGCGTGGTTCTGTTGGATTGGCTTAAAGTTATGTGCAAGGTAGAGATAGGTCACGCAGAATCAACAATGGCTGGTGCCCACCCCTGCAGGATGGCAAGCTCAGCCCCCTGCAGCTGTGTGTGGGGTGCTCATTATTTACAGCTTGGTTTCCTGAGCACAAGATAGCCCAAGGACAGTTTCCCAGCACGAGTTCTAATGTTTACAGCTCATGCCAGCTAGGGAGAAATTTTTTCCCACAGTTTCGAAGTCAGAAATAGGAAAAAGAGCTTTTGTGGAACTAGGATATTTAGTGTGCTGCAAGTAAAGTGAACATGGACCTTCAACAGGCTCCTGGCACAGCTGGCAGCTCGTGGATTGGACTGATTCACTCTGATATGGGTCAAGAACTTGATGGAGGGCCAGGCCCAGAGAGTGGTGGTGAATGGTGCCACAGCCAGCTGGCAGTTGGCACTGGTGGGCCCAATCCTGTTCAATATCTTTATTGATGATCTGGATCAGGGGATTGAGTCCTGCATCAGTAAGTTTGCAGATGACACCAAGTTAGGAGCAGGTGTGGAGCTGTTGGAGAGTAGGAGAGCCCTGCAGAGGGACCTGGCCGGGCTGGATGGGTGGGCAGAGTCCAATGGGATGAGATTGAACAAGGCCAAGTGCAGGGTTCTGCACTTTGGCCACAACAACCCCAAGCAGCATACAGGCTGGGGACAGAGTGGCTAAGAGAAACTAGGCAGAGAGGGACCTGGGGGTGCCAGTAGAAAGTAGCTGAAGCTGAGGCAGCAGTGCCCAGGTGGGCAGCACAGCCAGTGGCATCCTGGGCTGGCTCAGGAGCACTGTGGCCAGTAGGACAAGGGAGGTTCTTCTGCCCCTGTACTCAGCACTGCTCAGGCCACACCTTGAGTACTGGATGATCTTGGAGGTCTCTTCCAACCTGCTTGATTCTATGATTCTGATCTCAAATGTTGCTTCCTTATGTGTAAAATTGGTTGGTATGTATGAAATTTGGTTTGCTTCAGTTTTGAAGGCAGTGCAGTACTTGCTTCTGAATGTAACTTTAAGTGTAATTTAGATGATTATTACAATTCCCACACATAGAAATAGCTCTGATGCTTTGAAAACTTACTTAGTAACTATTACAGATACTATTTATCTAATAAATCACTCTCTGAAAAAATAAGGCTCAATCAGAAGGAAGCAGAGAAAAGATCTGTGAAGAGGTAAGCTGTGTTTTGGGAGAAATTCTCTGTTAGAAGAAATGAGAAATCCTCTTATGAAAAAAAAGGTGATTTGCTGAGATCTGCAACACCATCATCATGATTAATTTTTATTGTCACTTTCTTTTTTGTCTGCAGCCCACATAAGAAAGCTGGGAAAGTCATGTACGTATATTTTAACGATTGAGTTGCAATTTGAAGTCTGGTGTTTGATTTTTGTTGTGTTAGCAGACACTGAAAACAAACAAACAAAAGGTTTAGTAACTTAGTCTTTTCTGTTTGGCTGTACAAAATCATTTAATAGATCTCTCAACACAAAGAAACGTTGTTTTGTGTGATAATAGGACTGTAGTAAACTGGGGTTTCTTGGAGCACAGTGGTCCTTATGAAAGAAAGCCCCTGCTGATTCCATTTGGCTTTTCTGTTTTCTTCTCTGTATTTCTGTACAACTGGTTACTGGTGAGTATTGTGTGCCTTGAATATTCCTTTGTGACAGAGAAGCTGATAGAGAATCATCGGTAAGTTTGCAGATGACACCATGGGAGCAGGTGGAGTTGCCATCCCTGGAGGTGTTCAAGTAAAGACTGGGTGAGGCACTTAGTGCCGTGGTCTGGTTGATTGGACAGGGCTGGGTGCTAGGTTGGACTGGATGAGCTTGGAGGGCTCTTCCAACCTGGCTGATTCTATGATTTTTAAAGTGATTTGGTGAGACTCCTGAGTGAAGTCTCTTCAGGAGATATTTCTAGTGAAAGTGCTTGGGGAGTGCAGACTTCTTTACAGGCAGACTTAGCCAAATCCTGGTGTTGAAGTGCTTTTGTCTTGTGTAGCACTTGATAAAAGCCCCCGCTGAGTGCTGGTATTTGTCACAAACTGGAAGACAGGTCTGCACTGTGGAGGATGGGACTTGAAATATCAAGTTGCAATCAACATACTCTGGAAGGTCCCACATGCCTTTTGCCTCTATCTGTGAAGCAGTCAGTGCTTCAGAGCTTCATAGAGCATAGACCTCTATTATTGGACTCAAGAGCCAGAACAGTGCCTTTGGGGAGGCTTATATGATTTGCACTGGATTCTGCAGGAATGGTTGGAAAAGACCTTTCGGGTCCTTAAGTCCAGCCACTCTCTAACTATACCAAATTTGATGCTAAAGCATGGCACTCAGGACCACATCTCTGCACCTTTTAGAGACCTCCAGGGATAGGGATTGAACCAGCTCCTTCCAGTGTTTCATAACATGATTCTCAACAGTTTTATTTATCAGTTGCATTCATGTTTAAAGCAATACCTTGAATTTTACTGAAGACAGGCAGTAGTCCTCCCTTCAGAAGTTGCCTCCATTGTCTGGATTTGACAGTATCTATTTTTAAGAGAGCACTGACTTCTGTTTCCTCTTTTCCTAGGGTGCGATCACCTACCAAACCAGCTAGCTACTCATTGAAGTGGACTTCAGAGGAAAAGGAACTGTTTGAAGAAGGCTTGGTAAGTTTATGTAGTATTTGGAATAGGAGTCATTAGTTTATCTTAAATAACAAAATAGAAATTAATACAATAGTAATTAATATAAATAACTATGTTCTGTTTACCTGCTTCTCTGCTTCTACTGTGTTAAAAATGATTGTTATCTCCTAAGGGCATAATGCCACTGTAGATTTATTTAGTACCCAAAGGGGCCTACAACAAAGCTGGAGTGGGGCTTTTTTTACAAGGGCTTGTAGTGAGAGGATGAGGAGGAGTGGATGGAAGCTGGAAGAGGGCACATTGAGAGTGGTTATTAGGAAGACATTCTTTGTAGTGAGGGTAGTGAGACACTGGAACAGGTTGCCCAAGTGAGGCTGTGGATGCCCCTTCCCTGAAACTGGAGGCCAGGTTGGATGGGGCCTTGAGCAGCCTGATCTAGTGGGAGGTGTCCCTGCCCACAGCAGGGGGGTTGGAACTGGTGATCTTGAAGGACTCTTCCAACCCAAACCATTCTATGATTCTGTACTCATGAATCCCTTAAAATTATTTTGTTTACCATATTTTGTTCACATGAGGCTGATGGCAGTTTGCAATCTCACAATATCCCAAATATGCGACCTGAGAAATTGCACCCTCAAAATGCTGCCATTGACTATAGGAAATGCAGCAAATCCTTAAGGCAAATCAACTAATCAAGTGAAAGCCTTCAGCTACTGTTGTAGGGTCTTTAGGGATTATATGGTTCTGCAGTGCGGGATATAATTGGGTTTGCCTCACCAAATACAAGTTGCTGGAGTTAGGCAGGAGAATTGCCTGGATTGGATGGAAGAAGATGCTCTAGTTAAGAGGAGCAATAATTCTTACTCTTGGATGCAGTTTTCTTCTTGGTGGAGTGAATACCAAACTTCTTTACCATGAGTGCTGCATGAATGCTTGAAGTTTATAAGCTGTTCTGGGACCCCAAGTGGAATGCCTGGAATGTCAGAGTTTGGCTGATGGAAATGTGCTTCATTGTCCTAGGTGAAGTTTGGCCGGCGGTGGACAAAAATCGCCAAGCTAATCGGCAGCCGTACAGTTCTACAAGTCAAGAGCTATGCTCGGCAGTATTTTAAGAACAAGGTAAACAGAGTGTCTCTGTAGGTAGCAAAAAGGCTGTTGGATGAGCATGCTGTTGTGCACACACCCTGATTTTAATCTGTCTTTTCAGGGTGCTGCCATTAAAGTACATACTCTGTTTGTTCCCCTGTTCAGAAGAATGGAATAGAACACATGCAGGTGTAAATACGAAGTCAGATTTGGAATTCTTACAATCACAGACTCCTAGGATGGCTTAGGTTGGAAGGGATCTCAGAGATCATCTACTCCAACCTGCTTGCCATCGCCACACAGATGCCTCTCAACTAGGCTTGGCTGCTCCAGGCGTCCAAGTTGGCCTTGAACACCCCCAGGAAAGAGGCATTCACAGCCTCCCTGGGCAGCCTGTTCCAGAGTCGCACCATGCTCATGCTGAAGAACTTTGTCCTGAGATCCAGTCTAATCCTGCTCTCCCTCAGCTTCAAACCATTCCCCCTTGTCTTATTGCTAGACACCCTCATGAAAAGTCCCTTTGCAGCCTTCCTGTAGGATCCCTTTAGCTGTAGGTTGAACTAGAGGATCTTTTGAGGTCCCTTCCAGCCCCTTACATTCTGTGATTGGAAGGCAACTCTAAGGTCCCCCCAAAGTTGTCTTTTCTCTAGGATGAAAAACCCCATCTCCCGTAACCTCCTCTCATAGCAGAGGTGTTCCATCCCATGGATCATCTTAGAATGAGTTCAGTATTTTTATTGCTAGTGTAACTAAACAATAAATAAGGTATTATGATGATCTCTTACTCTCTTAGTCTGAAAATAGTTGTTTTCCACTGTGCAGCTGTTTCAGCCATGTGTTGTAGTTAATTTTACCCTCACTTGAGACTTGAGGGGCATTTAAGTAGAAATTACTGCTCTAAGTAGTAATTAAAAGCTAGAAATTAAATTTTGCTTTTTAAAATTACTTAAACTAAGGAGTTTTGAATAGAAATACACATTCATTTACACTAGAGCTGGAAGTGTACCTATAATGCTGTGTAAAAGTCAACTGCAGTGAACTAGAGTGGATTAAAATGGTTTTAAAAGGTAAGATGAGGAGGAAACACTTCAGACTATCTGCTGCTCAAGTGAAATAGTTCTGGCCTTTGTGGAGGTAGAGGGGATTGTTTTGGTTGTCTTTCCTGAAAATGTTTTATGTTTTCCCAAGGCAAAAAGTGGTGCTTCTGAGAAAGAAGAGCAAAGTCGGTGTGGGAGCACTCTTGCTGTTGAAGCTGGGATGAAGGTAGAAGAGTGGTCACCTGGGAACTTGAGAGGCCGTGCAGACCCCAATCTGAATGTGGTGAAGATAGAAAAGCTGTCAGATGATGAAGAAGTAGACATCACTGATGACATGGATGAATTGCTTTCTCCTGCCTTCCACCAGGAAACTGGGAAATCTGGATTATCTGTTCCCTCAGAAAGTCCAGACGAAGAAATGAGAGGAGTGGAACACTGTTTGTCATCTGCTGGACACAGTTCCACAGTTTCTCTACCTAAGAAGGATCCTCAGCACACCAAGCAAGATACAGTGGATGCATTAGTATTTCCAGCAGTTGCAGCAACATGTTCTCAGCACCTGAATGGTGAGAAATCTGTGAAGGTAGATGGCCAGCAATACAATAATTGTGCTGAGAGGGCTGACCAAGACAGGCTGGTAACATCTCCTGCTACTGCACAAGTAACTGATCAGGAGCGTAGTGTGGAACAGAGAGACCCAGCTGATAACGGATTGCTTTTTCCTTCTCCCTGCCAAGCCGATGAAGATCATCAGGAAGAAGCAGAGGAGCTTAAGCCTCCTGATCAAGAAGTGGAGGTTGACAGAAGTGTCATTCTGGAAGAAGAAAAGCAAGCTATTCCTGAATTTTTTGAGGGGCGCCAGGCCAAAACTCCAGAGCGCTATCTGAAAATCAGGAACTATATTTTGGATCAGTGGTAAGATGCGTTAATGTTGTTTACCAAAATGACACTCATGTCCTGCTTTGTTGTAGCTAAAACTCTACTTAGTACCAATAGCTTACTCCTGAAAAGGGTAAAATTAATGTTATGGTAGCATTATAAAGATTGCCAGTGAATAGCAGTGATCATTAATGCTCCTTTCGCATCTTTCCAGTTCTTTGCTTGGCATTCTGGAATCTGAGAGGCATTATGAAAACGAGTGTCCTGTATCCGGACAAGCTGCATCCGTTTTTGTCACATTTTCTTCCCGTTTTTGTCATCCTGTATTTAGGAACAGTTTTGATAAATGGTTCCTCAAAATAGCTGATTACATTCAGAGGTGTGTTGCATCATCGTGCAGCCTTTGTAGGAGGACAGCTAGAAAACATGCTGGAGTAAATAATGTTGGCCAAAAACCACTACTTCAAATTCAGAGTGCTTGTGCATGTGAATATTTTCTATTTCTTTATCCACTTCAGGGATCCTCAGGGATTTGTGGTAGCAGGCTCCAAACACAGTTTGTGCTGTTAACAGCTTTGTTTTGTTGCTCGGTGTGTCGGTTAGCAGAAGGAATTACTGAGTTTAACTCTGTTCCCTTTCATTTGTCTTGTGCATTGACAGCTTATCCTAGAAACTCTGTCAGTGCTGAACTGAAACAATTCAGCATCGGTCTGGAAGTGAAACAATTCATTAGCCGTTTAAAAGGAAGTAATAAGGGCACAGAGAGTTACCTCAAGGGAGCCCCTTGGGTGTAGAAGCAGACTAATCTACCGCAGACTTTCTTATATCAGTTTAACAGTTTCACAGTACTTCTGAGTCATTTCCTTGCTTCCCAGCAATAGTCATGTTGAAGAGTTTGTTTTAACACGAGGAACCTAAATTTCACTCCACCTAGGTATGAATAACCTAAAATGAATAGTATGTGGTTTGTGAAGCTCCTACTTGGTGCTGCAATTGTCCTGCACAGTGGTGTGTGGTGCATGCAGCCTGGAGGGAAACCACCACTTCAGTGGCTTATCTTAACCTCAGCTCAAGTCACACAATTCCTTCCTCCCCCCTCCACGTCTCATTTCACTCTGACAATGTGCTGCCCTGTGTTTTAGGGAGAGATGTAAACCCAAGTACCTGAATAAGACTTCAGTACGTCCCGGCCTGAAGAACTGTGGTGACGTTAACTGCATCGGGCGGATCCACACGTACTTGGAACTGATAGGAGCGATTAACTTTGGCTGTGGTAAAGATACTTCTATTGGCATCCGTTTAGAATTGTAACTGGTTCTTGCTGAACGCATCTGTTGCTGTCTGCTTTTTGTATTAAAATGAATGTTTTCATCTGAAGGCTAAACATACAGCTTAGTAGGTGCATCTTTAAAAGAACAGTCTTAAATTGATTTCATTAAAGTGTGGACAACTGAACTTAGTCAGAAGCAAGCATCCACGTGGATAATCTTCCAACTTGTCCATACTCTTAATAGCTTCAACAGTAACTGTTGTTACCTTTAAGTGCTGTAGAAGAAGAGTCTCTAGACTGTGTTTGGTATAGCCAGGTTGCAGCCTGTATGGCTGTAGCCTCTTTTGGTATTCATGTTGAAGAACTGTGTAATGTCAGGGTGTAGAGCTGCCACAGAAGGCTACACCTTAATCCTCACTAGGAAGGATCTTCTGAGCAGTTTCTCTCTCGTGACCTTCGAAAATCTAGAGGAGTTTCTAACCTGCGTAGGGGATTGTGTATTTTTGGTTTTACACAAGACCTTTGCTTTTTTTCTGCCTGTTTTTATTATCTCCCTCCCTCATGCTTACCCACAGCAGCTGGTGGAGTGTTATCTTTTGTACTTTCCTGAGTGTCAAGCATTGGATTTATTTTTTCCTGGTATCCATCTGAAATTTTGCTATCGCTCTGCATAAGACAGAGTTCAAGTTGATGTTTCTTTTCCTGTAGTTGCAACTGTTTCCTAAATAAAAAACGATGTCTTCATCCTCAGGGCTAGTTTTTGCAAGATTCAAACGTTAATATTAGGTGGCATGTTAAAGGGACACCTATAGCTTAACATTGGCTTAGTGTCTTGGATTTTTCATCCAAAGCTGAATGACAGTCACCGAGGAGTGTGCTGCAAATAGATTTTTGTCTGAAGTAAAGGTTATTGAAAATTAACAATAAAGAAGGAAGTTTTCGTGTCTTAAAAATGCTGCAGTGGTGAGAGGGTCCT
Organism: Tricholaema leucomelas; assembly: GCA_013400475.1. Taxonomy (NCBI): domain Eukaryota; kingdom Metazoa; phylum Chordata; class Aves; order Piciformes; family Lybiidae; genus Tricholaema lacrymosa; species Tricholaema leucomelas. The sequence continues at coordinate 180,056 of WAAF01012070.1, forward strand.
GTATCATCAGGCAGTTGTGTGGCCATCATAGAATGGTTCAGGTTGGAAGAGACCTCAAAGATCATCCAGTTCCAACCCCTCACCATAGGCAGGGACACCTCCCACTAGAACAGGTTGCTCAAGGCCTCATCCAGTCTGCCCTTGAACACCTCCCTGGGCAACCTGTGCCAGTGTCTCACCATCTTCACTCTAAAGAACCCTTTCCTAACATCTAGTTTGAATCTCCCCTCTGCCAGTTTAAACCCATTCCCCCTTATCCTGTCATTACAAGACCTAAATAGCCCCTTCCCAGCCTTCCTGTAGCCCCCTTCAGATACTAGAAGGCCACTATAAGGTCTCCTCCAAGCCGTCTCTTCTCCAGGCTGAAGAGCCCCGGCTCTTGTAGCCTGTCCTCATAGCAGAGGTGCTCCAGCCCTCAGCATCAAGAGATCTCTTTTCACTCTGGGTTTTGTTGTTGGGTTTTATTTTCTTTATGGCATTTATCATTATCACTTAACCTGTGTTATTTTAGGCTCTGTAGCAGCAGTGGTTGGCTTTGTAGCTTTCTGAAGTGCAATGTCTCTCTCCTGTACCTGTACAGAGCAGGCTGTCTATAACCGCCCCCAGCCAGCTGACAAGGCACGGTCCAAGGAAGGCAAAGACACGGTGGAAGCCTATCAGCTTGCTCAGCGCCTGCAGTCCATGGTACGTGCTGGGGAGGGTCCTGTGAGCAGCAGAAGCATTCAGCATGGAGAAAGTCTTCAGTTTTCATTTTCAGGCTGGGGCATCTCACGGAACTTCTGTGTTCAGTTTGTGCCCTATAATTCCAGCGTCCATTTAGGTACAAGTTCTGCTCTCTGTTAAGAGTTTGCCCTTCTGTCTTACACACTGGATTTCTCTTTAGGGACTTAACTGCAGCTGTGGTTCAGGCTTTTTCCCGAGGGCCCAACCCCTGCCTACCTTTCCATAATTTATTAGCCAGGAAAGAGTGGAGTGTGTTGGGAGTGCATAATTAAGTGCTTGCATTTTAACAGTTGCTTATAACAGCTCTGTGATTTGGCTGACTGAGAGCCTTATCCACACAAAGACAGTAGTTCATTGATAAGATTATAACATGAATTACTGAGGCTTGCCAGATTTCACTTTTGTTTTCACATTTGATTTAGCAGTTTTGAAGTACTTCACATCAAAATAAATCAGTTGAGGAGAGGAAAGCTAAATAAAGCCCACTAAAAAAATAATAGATTGAAATGTAAAGAAGTGTAGGCTCCACAAGGTGTAAACACACTGGGTTTACATCTTTTTGTGTTATCTGGAGCTGGATGATGATGCAGTGTTGCTGTTGGAGGTGTTGATAATCCGTGGAACAGCAGCCAGGTGTCCTGTTTGCCAGCCTGAAAATGTCGCTGCTGGGTCACGACACTCCGTGAACTACTGAATTTTACACAACTCCAGGATGTTCTTTCTTTCTGGGAGCAGAGTGTTAGTAAGGTTGGTGTGGCAGTGAGCTTTTTGGACATTGTTTCTTCCTGTGGCTGATGAGATGAAGCGAACGCAGCTTTTTCAGGAGTGAGGCCCTTGACTTGTGTCGATTTGCTTGCTGCAGCGCACGAGACGACGGCGAGTGCGAGACCCTTGGGGAAACTGGTGCGATGCCAAGGATTTGGAAGGGCAGACTTTTGAGGTAACCCTTCTGTGTTTAGACTTCCCTTACAGAATGAATCCTTGCTAATTGCAAGCAGGTGGTGTTGCATCAACTAGAGGAGGGAAGCAGTTGTGTAACAGTGTAGCAAGCACTTAACCTCTCTTGGTGGAAGCAATAATTCCACAGTAATGTAGCAGCTGTTAGGTCTTTATGCAGCTGAGAAATACAACTGTGCTTTGGTGCTTACAGAGGTGTTCCTGTTGTGAGCATGTGTCCCCTGTACTATTCTTTGCTTAGAAAGCTCTTTGTTTTTGTTCACAGGATATTTCATGACCCTTTGTTTTCTGTTACCTGCCTTCCTAAAGCTAACAGAAGGGGATAGGAGAATGAGACTTAAATGCTATATGTTCAGTCACATATATGGTCTCGGTGCTTATAACGCAGGTGATGTGAGTTCCTAGTAAGAACTCTGCTACTAGCAACCTTCCCAGAAATGCTGTGCTTTATAAAGTGCTTAGAGACATCCACACAAGCTTAAACGTTTTTAGAGAGGATTTGGAAAGAAAATACCCACTTGTCCATTTGCAAGCTTCAGTAAGAAGCACCTGCAACAATCACTCCCATAATGTTATGAGGCTGTACCTATGTTTTAGTAACTTGGATCAATAATTCCAGCACTCTCTGTAAGATACATGTTTGGGTGGAAATAAAGGTTGAAAATTCTCATCCCTCAGGAGGTGTCGTGGTAAACTCTGGCCAGGGGTTGTAATGGCAGGTGCTCTCCTTAGTTTACTTACATTAATGCCATGATTTGTGATGTGGGCTGTGATTTGCCTGAATTGATGAGCTTGGAAGTGTGAATTCTCCCCTCGGGCATCTTGTGGCCTAGATCTTTGCCATCGCTCACACTGCTTGATTCTGCCATGGCTGTTGCCCTCTGTCTTGCGTGGTCCTGTAAGCCACACAAATTGTCAGCATATCAACAGGACACTGACGTCAAGAACGTATCCTGAGCTGGTTTTGGAATCATGGCTGAGAGAGCACTTCAGGCATTAGGACACATTTCATTCTTTAAATTGTCTTTTTTTAGCATCTATCTGCTGAAGAATTGGCAAGAAGAAGAGAGGAAGAAAGACTGAAACCTGCAAAATCTTCTAAAGGTCCAAGACAAATAAAAAGGTATTATTTGGTGTACATCATGTTCAGACCTAGGTCTCCTAGAAGTGAAACACTTCAAAGCCCAGCCTTCAGGCTGGAGTGCTGCAGGTGAAGTTGTATGCATTTCAAAAGTAGTAAAGTGTCTGTATTTGGTGGAAGTGATCCTAATGTGAGGATGTCAAAAGCCAGTAAAGAAAATGTGGTTGCTTCTCCTCTGCCAAGGAGACAGAGGGGAAACTTGAGAAGTTTTCTGACTGACATCTTTTAGAGGAATTTTCTTTCATTTTATAGTTCCTTTGATCCCTTTCAGCTGATACCCTGCTGCGTATTCACTGCAGAGAAGCAGGTATGTACCTGCAGGTATGAACACTCCAGAATACTTTTCCACTTGGGTTGCTTTTCCTGGACTCATTATTGCATTTATCCTTTCAGGAACCTTTCCAGGTGAAAGTGTCTTCTGAAGCACTTTTAATAATGGATTTGGTGAGCATTCAGTTGTATTTTTTGAAAAGCTGTGCAGTATTTTTACTGGGCACCATAAGAAGATGAAGCAATGCGGTAGTTCTTTCCATTTGGACTTAGAAGTGAGAATTTGGTGTTAGATAAAGCCACTGAAGTTGGGTTTTTTTGTGCTTAGTGTACAACCTCCTAGAAAAACAGCAGGAGTGTTACTACTTCTCTCTGTTGTACCTGAATTCGAGTAAAGCTATTTCCTACAGTAGGTTGCCATTTGAAGGTCTTTGTGGGTTCATTTTGTACCAGTCTGGGCATTGATTTTGTGTTTATAAAGCAAGGTGTGGGGTTTTTTAGTTACAACATGAAAAGTGGTGCAGTGGTTCAGCACTGCACAGCCTTGCACAGGCTTCATTTTTGGAAGCTGGCATTGCTTCACGTCTGGAAGTGAGGTAGAAATGTGCTATGCCTACATAGTAAGGAAACACAATCTTTTCTGTTTGCTCTGCATGGAAATGCTGAGTATTTGAGAATCTTTATCTGTCCCGAGTTTTCCTTCTCTATGTCATAGAGAAATTGCTGTGTTGTGGCTGTGAAGCCAATGTATGACCTACCAACGTGCAGAGAAATGATGCAGCTTGGACTCTAATGATTGCTTAATGTCGTTTTAGCACTCTCATGTGTCTATGGCAGAAGTGATAGGGCTGCTAGGTGGAAGATACTCTGAAGCTGATAAAATTGTAGAAGTAAGTGTTTGTCTTCTTACATTCTCTCTAAAATACAAAAACTGTTTTGATAGTTTCTATAATTTAAATAGATGCTCTTTCTGATGGGCAACTACATAAATAGATTGAATTATTGTAGCCTTGAAATGTTGGAGTTGTGCTTATGTTGGAGTGTTGGCCTGTCAGCTCTGTCATGAGGAAGACCTGGTATATGGGACATAGAGTTACTGAAATTGTCTTTAACTGATGGAGATTTCTTGCATTTATCCATCTGGAGACTTTCTTAACAGGTGTGTGCAGCAGAGCCATGCAACAGCCTCAGTACAGGACTGCAGTGCGAGATGGACCCCGTATCCCAAACGCAGGCCTCAGAAACTCTGGCTGCCAGAGGCTTCAGCGTTATTGGCTGGTACCATTCCCACCCAGCCTTCGACCCCAACCCCTCCATACGAGATATTGACACCCAGGCTAAATACCAGGTACTTGCTGCTCTGTACATTACAAAGAAGCAAAGAGCAAAAAAAAACCAACCCAGACAACCCTAAAGCCTCCCTAGTACTTGGAATGTTAATTCACATTATTGCTCTAATGCATTTTAAAATCAGTTCATTCATGAATTGCCATAAAAGGTATTTCATCGAATCACAGAATGGTTTAGGTTGGAAGGGACATCAAAGATCATTCAGTTCCAACCCCCTGCCATAGGTAGGGACACCTCCCACTAGGACAGGTCACTCACGGCCTCATCCAACCTGGCCTTGAACACCTCCAGGGAGGTTGTGGAGCACAGAAGCACCCAATGTGATCACATTGGGTGCTTCTGTGCTCCACAACCTCCCTGGAGGTGTTCAAGGCCAGGTTGGATGAGGCCGTGAGTGACCTGTCCTAGTGGGAGGTGTCCCTACCTATGGCAGGGGGTTGGAACTGAATGATCTTTGATGTCCCTTCCAANCATAGCAGAGCTGCTGCAGCCCTGCAGTTGTATTTTAGAACGTTCTGAAGAAGGATCTGTTTCTTTTTGTGCTTTTCAGAGTTACTTCTCCCGAGGTGGTGCCATGTTCATTGGGATGATTATAAGTCCTTACAACCGAAACAATCCCCTTCCATATTCTCAGATGACTTGTCTGGTAATTAGCGATGAGATCAGCTCGGATGGTTCCTACCGTAAGTACCAATATTTTGCCCCTTCTCTCAATTTTTCTCTTCTTTTAGATACTAAGGGGCAAAATGTTTCTGTTCTTGAGCCTCAGAAATAATATATTTGTATACTGAAGTAATTTGTGCTCTACAAAACTTAAACTGAAGGAGTCATAGAATGGTTTAGGTTAGAAGGGACTTCAAAGCCCAGCCAGTTCCAACCCCCTGCCATAGGCAGGGACACCTCCCACTAGAACAAGTCACTCAAGGCCTCATCCAACCTGGCCTTGAACACCTCCAGGGAGGTTGTGGAGCACAGAATGACCCAATGTGATCCAAGATTCTGTGTTCCACAACCTTCCTAGGCAACCTGTGCCAGTGTCTCACCACCCTCACTACAAAGAACACTTTCCTATCATCTAGTCTGAAACTCCCTCTGCCAGTTTAATCCCATTGCCCTTTGTCCTGTCATTACTAGACCTTGCCAATAGTCCCTCTTCAGCCTTCCTGTAGCCCCCTTCAGATACTGGAATGCCACTACAAGATCACCTCGAAGCCTTCTCTTCTCCAGGCTGCAGAGCCCCAACTCTTGTAGCCTGTCCTCATAGCAGAGCTGCTGCAGCCCTCTGAGCATCTTTGTGGCCCTCCTCTGGACTTGCTCCAACAGTTCCATGTCCTTCTTGTGTAGGGCCCTCCAGAACTGGGCACAGTACTCCGGGTGGGATGTCATGACAAGAATATACAAGTGTTAATGGACAGGACATTGGTTTTCAGTATTAGTATTTCTCACAACCCATGAAAGAAATTAAAAGGGTTGGGAACAAGGGGCACTGTTATTTACACAGAGTATCACAGGATCAGGGAATGGGGGGAGTTGGAAGTGACCTGGAAGTCATCTAGTCCAACCACCCAGCTAAAGCAGGGTCACCCACTGCAGATTGCAGAGGAACACATCCAGGTGTGTTTTGTATACCTCCACAACCTCTCTGAGAAGCCTGCTCCAGTGCTCTGGCACTCTCAAAGTAAAGAAGTTTCTCGTGTTCAGGTAGATTTTCCTGTATTCTAGTCTGTGCCCCTTGCCCCTGGGCCCTTGCCCTTGTCACTGGGCACCACTGAAAAATGTTTGGCCCCATCCTCTTGCCCCTCATGCTTCAGCTATTGATAGCATTGATAGGTCTCCTCTCAGTCTGCTCCTCTCCAGGCTGAACAGCCCCAGGTCTCAGCTATATGAATATATCCAGTATTTATATCTCAGTATCCATATGAATAACTGAGAAACTTCTCTGTCTGTGTTCCTTAGACATTGCTGTGTTAACAAAATTCCAAACAGATCCTGTGGAGGAGACAGAATGAAACCAGCAAAGAGTAAGGTGCTAGAGAGACCAGAAACCCTTGTTTGAGTAACTTAGCCTTCAGAAGGCCGAAGGATCAAACTTGGAAAGATGAACCGGTGTGCTGGTACAAATCCCAGGCTGAAAGAGCAAAGCTGATGTTGTTGCCACTTCATGCAAAGGGTATCTTTTCCTTTCCTAAGGAGTTAAGAACATACCTTATAAAATTAGTGTGTTTTAAGTGGTGGTCAAATTTTCTGCTCCTTCCTTGACATTGATTTGAGGGAAATTGCCATGATATCAGTATATGGTTATGGTAGCTACCTCTTCTCTCTCACCTTCCTCCCCTTGTGCAAGTCCTGATTTCTGCATCCAAACTCCAAGGTCTCCAGTTTTCTTGGCAGAGGCCAGTGTGAGCTGGCAGTTTCCCCTCTGTTTTTTTCCTGTGGAAGAAAGCAAGGGACACCATCTGCTTGGAGATTTGCTTCTAGCCCTAGGGCAAGGGAAGTGATGGCCACATCTGTGCAGCAGTTCCTGTTTACCATGCAGATAGTACAGCAATTCTATCCTCATTTCTCATTCATCTCTCCTTTCTAGTATGGAGTTAATATAGTTAACAACTTTCTCTGCCCTTAAGAATAGACTTTTTTTAATCACATATATTTTCTGTCTGAGAGGGCTTCACATTTGTCTTTATCTCCTAAAATCAGCTGTTTGCAAAATGGGATCTCCTCTGTGGAGAAGTTGTCTGTAGCACTAAGTACTGTGTAAATGAACACAAGTTAGTAATTCCTGTGAGCCAGAACTATTTCTGTAGATTAATTCTTGTGCTTGGAAATGTGTCCTGCCCTAAACACTTCCCATTAGAGATGTGCTCCAACAGCAGATTGTATTTGTTCAAGGCCAGGTTGGATGAGGCCTTGAGCAGCCAAGTCTAGTTGAGAGGTGTCCCTGCCCATGGTGGGGAGGTCAGAGTAGATGATCTCTGAGGTGCCCTCCAACCTAAGCCATTCTGTGATTCTAATAAATTACAAACAGTTCTGGGGAAGGAAGGGATCGTAGAATCATAGAATCAACCAGGTTAGAAGAGACCTCCAAGCTCAGCCAGCCCAACCTATCAACCAGTCCTCTCCAATCAACCAGCCCTCTCCAATCAACCAGACTGGCACTAAGTGCCCCATCCAGTCTTGAACACCTCTGGGGATGGCAACTCCACCACTTCCCTGGGCAGCCAATTCCAATGCCAGTCACTCTCTGTGAAGAACTTCCTCCTAGCATCCAGACTAGACCTCCCCTGGCACAACTTGAGATTGTGTCCCCTTGTTCTGGTGCTGGTTGCCTGGCAGAAGAGACCAACCCCTACCTGGCTACAGCTTCCCTTCAAGTAGGTGTAGACAGCAATGAGCTCTGCCCTGAGCCTCCTCTTCTGCAGGCTGCACACCCCCAGCTCCCTCAGCCTCTCCTCACAGGGCTGTGCTCCAGGCCCCTCACCAGCTTTGTCGCCCTCTGCTGGACAGCTTCCAGTACCTCAGCGTCTCTTGAATTGAGGGGCCCAGAACTGGACACAGCACTCAAGGTGTGTCCTGAGCAGTGCTGAGTACAGGGGCAGAATAACCTCCCTTGTCCTGCTGGCCACACTGTTCCTGCTCCAGGCCAGGATGCCATTGGCTCTCCTGGCCACCTGGGCACTGCTGCCTCATCTTCAGCTCCTCTCTACCAGCACCCGCAGGTTCCTCTCTGCCTGGCTGCTCTCAGCCACTCTGTCCCCAGCCTATGACTGAAAAAGGGAAAGACAAGAAAGAATGGAGTGTAGTGGATGCTCTGAATAATTCTGTTCAATTGATGACAGGCCTGCCCTACAAATTTGAAGTGCAGCAGATGTTGGAGGAACCTCAGTGGGAATTAATATTTGAAAAAACAAGATGGATCATTGAAAAATACAGATTCTGCCACAGGTATGTGTCTGCTTGGGATCAAGAAGAGCCAGGTCAGCATTTGTGCATGGTAATTACTGATGTTTCAGAAGGCCAGGTCTCTGCTTTCTACAGCACTTTGTTTTTCTTTTAGCAGCAGTGTCCCCATGGATAAAATTTTTCATAGAGATTCTGACCTGACTTGTTTGCAGAAAGTAAGTTTTCTTCTTTCAGCTTTTTAAATTGTAATTATTTAATAATTTTTAAACACAAGTCTGTTTTGTGTCATCAGAATTCACCTGGAGTTGCATTTGTACAAAGCAGGGATGTAAACTCAAGTCATGACTCATGTGGTGCTGCCTATTTCCCTATAAACACAATGAAAGTAATCTGAGCACTTGGCATGAGGGTGAGGTGCAGATACAAAGTCCTAACCTCACTTTGGAGAGGAATGTCAAACTACTCCTGTCTCTGCTCAGCATGTGGTGACAGTTGCATGTTGCCAGAGCAGTTTGGACTTCCTACTCCTTTTTGCAGTCAGCAAGGCAGTGCTGTGTCTTGTCTGTCATACCTAAGTGGGGACTTGAATCTCCCTGTCAGTGTAGTCTCTGCTGTGAGGTTCTCAACAACTGCAGGCAGAACATGAATGGCATGGGCAAGAGACAAAGTCTGCCCAAACACAGACACAGCAATTACACACAGCTCATTTCTTCCTTTTTTCCCTCTCAATGGGACTTTGCTTCTAAAGAGGCGACATCTAAAACCGAGTTGGCAGGATCCTCTTGAATTTAGCTGTTGTGGAATTGGTTTTGAAGAACTGGTTTTAAATCATTTGGGTTTCTGTGTGCTGTACAACTGAATGCTTTCTGTAGAGGGAGTCCTAAATAAATAAACATCTCTTTGGAATAGGTGCCGGTTAGGAGAGGGGGGAAAAATAAACTGGCAGGGTAAAATGGTAGTTTTTACACAGAATCACAGAATGGTCTGGGTTGGAAAGGACCTCCAGAGGTCATCTAGTTATAAAAAAATCTCCCCCTTTTCTTTTGACTAGCTTTTGGAGTGCATGAGGAAGACCTTGGGCAAGGTAACAAACTGCTTCATTGCTGAAGAGTTCTTGACTCAGATAGAAAACTTATTCCTGTCCACATACAAGAGTGAGAAAAAAAGTGATGTGGGAGAAAATGAGAACGAATGACTGTTCAAAGGCATTGCCAGTGGGAGGCTCTAACAAAACTAAGTGATGGAAGTTATTGTTTCATTTCTCTTCCCCTCCTCCCCATTACACCAATTCTTTCAGAGTTGTTATTCATGTTAATAGTAACTGCTAAAGAATTCCCTGTCACCTCGCTGGTATGATTTAGCCGTCCTTGGAAAACCTTCTCATCTGTGCAACCTGACTACCTGAGGGATGTTTCATACTAACACTTTGTGACATGCCACAGAATGAACTGATTGACCATCAGCCCACCGATGGGGAAGGAGGACAGCCTGGCAAGAGTGCTGCACTTCAGTCTCCAAGGAGAGTTTGTCCTCTCTCAAGTCTTTCAGTCTGAGAACTTTCTCTTTATTTTCTATCTGCAGGTACACAGCTAACTCGGATTGATTTTCTTCCATTAATGCTTTAAAGATTGTAAATTTGAATGAATTCACAGAAGACAAAATTAACTGAAATGAAAGTTTTGTAGCTGGCTCATTTCAGACTTCCCTTTTTCCAGTCTGGAGTTGTATTCAGTTGTAGTTTAATGCATTGTCTGAGGGGATTTATGATTTGGTTTGTTTTTTTCTCCGCCCTGATCCCTGTGGTCAAGTAGCTTTTTGACATGTTCTTTGCCATCTTGCTTCTATATCTGGGAGGACAAGTTGGCAAGATTTCATGACTTCTCAGTAGTGGTTGTGCTTGTTTCCAGTGGAAATGCTAACTCCTGTCTTCTCACAGGTTGCAGTCTTTCTGATCTTCCGTTCTACAGGGAGATAACTATGTTCTTCTGCCAGATCATTCTGATTTGTCCACTTCTAACTGCTGCTGTTTCCTGTGGAAACGAGCTCTTGATAGATGGCAAACTAAGTGCAACAAGTAGAAAAGTATCTGTCTTTCAAGTCAAAAAACCCCACCAACTTTTAGCTCCGGAGTCTTCTCTGTAATCTGCAGTTCAGTAAGAAGACATTCTGATTTGTATCAGTTCTTCAGGAAAACAATCCATGCAATTAGATAGATTAGTCATAAACAGTTTGATCTTAGTGGAGAAGTTTCTTGATTGCAGCTCAGAAATTTTTCATGAGCTGCATCACTGTGAATCTTTACAGAAATAAAGTAGGGCTTTAAATGTTGCTTTCTGAATCACAAGGAAACCTGACTTGTATCCATTTAGTTCTGTTTGCCTAGATTTATCCTGGGGAAAGTTTCTCAGAGATCTAAATTATATTTGAAAACAGGAAGCAGGTGAGACCTTGAATTTATATCTAGAGAGCTGACCACAGACTCAATTCTTATTTTAAGCTGATATATATTTGTGTATAGCTCTAGTTCTACATAGCAGAAATGGAACTTTAAGATTTTATATATTTACTATTTTAACTCAGCTTTTCATTTGTACAAAGGTTTTTGAAAAGCTTTAAAATTGTAGAGTTGCATCCCAAGAAGGGAATTCCTGTACAGGACTTACCATTACTTTTCTCATGCCTCATGAAAAGTTTGCCTCTGTCTGTTGCTAAGTGGGAGATGCAGAACCTGATGACATGAACACGCAAGCCTTTGATACTCGGTGGCTCTCCCAGTGCACATTCAAGAGCAATGCACTGAAAAAACAGTGGTGAAGGTTCTGTGCTTTCCTCTGCTCAGATCTGCTGATGCACAGCTTTTGATCCCACCACTGTGTGTGTATCTGTCTCTGTAAGGCATGCTGACTCAGTTTGCATATATTCTAACACATCTTTGGGACCTCCTGATTAAAACTGCTGCATGGCTTCTGGTATTTCTAGTTCAAACTCCACACTCTTGGTGAGAGCATGTTCTTCCCTACTCAGCTGTGCAGTGCTCTACAGTGTAAGGTGTTCTTTTGCAGTCTTGCATAGGTTACTCTCTACTACAATCCCACAGTAGAATTTTATGTACTAACAGCTGTAATTAGTTCTGATTTGGAGGACGAGATTTTTGAGCCTCTGGTGTAACAGCTGTATGAAATAGACAATGTTCCTTGTCCACATACTGTCTATTTCCAGCCACAGAAGTTGTTTTTACCCAGGCAGTGGTAACAATGCTCCACGTAATGATTGAGTTCATGTAACGTGGTTGTAGTTGCTGGGTTTAACAGTGATGTTTCACAAGTTCTGAGTACAACTGAAGCAGTTTGCCTCTTGAGGTGATAGTGCAGTATTGAGCCTTTGGTCTGCATCCAGAGACTCCAGACGTTCTCAGAGTCCGTTAGCAGGGTGGTGTGGGAGGAAATAAATTGCTAATACCATTCTCACCCAGTGTTACCACACGACGTTGTGATGCTCAGTAATGATTTAGTTGGCAAGAGCCATGGTAAGACTATAACTAACCTGCTTTTCAACAGTTACTTTGACTGTGGTCAACAATAGGATCTGGGCAGTTGCATGTTTCTAAAGAGGGAAGAGTCTGTGTTACTGATTGTCCCAGTTCTGCTGCCAAACACATATAAGGCACTAAATAGTTTTATTGGAAAGCTCTTTCTTTGTTTGTTTGATAGATTGATGTTTAGGGTTTTATCTTTCCATCCAGCAATTCCTTTTATCCCAGTTTGGTTTCAGTGTACCTGTTGTGGACTGTTACACTGTTTCAGTACATAAGAGCAGCCTTGCCAGATTGTTGCTCAGGAGATGGGAAATGGTTGAGTGGCAAGTAGAGTGGTACAACTTGAACTGGAACAGTTAACAGTTTGCAAAACTAACAAAAGTTAACCCACACCATGCAGCTTTTGACAAATATCCTTTTGGGCATTTGCTGGCTGAGTCAAGTTTTGCCATCCCAGCTACCAGCTGTGCTTCTTCACAGCAATGCACACCTTGAGTTCCAGTGGAAGGGAATTCCCAGGTGTTTTTTTAAATGAAGAACTTTCCAACAGCAATTCAGCTGAGGAAGACAAGCAAACTAAACAAACTCAGCAAAACAAGTGAAGGCTGCATCACTGCTGTTAAGTACTTTCTTCCTTTTGCTTGCTGCTTTGGTACTCCTGACCGATGGTGTACACGAGTCTGCTAATAAAGGCTGCACATGCAGTAGCTTGAAAGATGTGTTCGTGTTTGTAAGAGCTGCGTGCCTCCTGAGCGTAGGTCGGGCGTTCTCTTCAGGTCAGTGCCCGTACCAAGGAGCTCTAGAGCTTTGGTGCCGCTAGAGGGAGCCTTGCCACAGCTAATGCACAGAAGGGTTTGAAGGAAGAGCGAAACTGCTCCTTACCACTGTGTGTAAACTTCTGACTAGTGATTAAATATTATGGGCAGCAGCCACCTACCCTGGTATAGATTTGTTTCCTTTATTTGTTTTCAGAAATCCACTGTTTTAGTGTCCTTCAGAAAATTATCCAGTGGTACTTTGCAGCAAGGATGGCAGATGGGTATTTTCCACGCTGCTTTCACAGGGAGAATCCTGGATGTAGGATCACTGTAGTGTAATGGGTTTGTTTTCATGGGCAGCTTCAGTGAATTCTTAAGGTGATCATCAGATTGTCTTTCAAACAGCTAATATTTATCACCCAAATTTCATTCAGGGGTGATGGTTCTAGCTCTAGTTCTGGCAGCAGCAGGAGCCAGATGAAATCTTTCCTGATTTCCAGGGCACTTGGTCTGCTGGGCATGACTGCACTAGGAGGATATGGCAATGTGATGGGGGAAGAGGTGTCGTGGTGGTGGAAAGCAAGCAGCAGGGAGGTGCAGAGCACACCCCAGGAAGAAGGCCTGGCGTGGCAGAGCAGCACAGGGGAAGGAAGCCTGCTGCTGGGAACCTGCTGAGCAGCAAGGGACGGCAGGATGTGTGCACGGGGACTTCATCTGGCCCCACAGAACCAGTGCAGGGGAAGGAGCTGGTTGTTAACATCCCAGTGAACACTGTAATCATATTGGATACTGAACAAAGTATTTAATGGCCTAGATAAAAGCATTCTGCCTGTTTAATTGGAAATGTCTTGCTGGTTTACATAGACCTACTGCCCTATTTTTACGAGATTTAGATTTGTGCCGAGAAATTGTTTCCATGGAAGCAGAGATCACTACAGAAATAATGCAAGTCCACATTTCCTGCAGGATTATTCCTTTTACAGCCTGCTGTTCTAAATAATTAACTCTTGTAGTGCTGTTACAGCTTAGTGTGGATTAAAGGCAATAACACTGCTTATTCTGCTGTCCTAGAGCCATGACACCTGTGTCTATATTGATATTTGGAAGGACTTTTGCCTTGAAGTCTGTCGTCTCCTTGTTTACAGGGGGAAAAGAAACAACAGAACAAAAGTCAGTGGAAAAGTGCACTTTTATCTGGGCAAGTTATGCAGCTGTGTCAAGGAAACTCACAATTAATCCTTTGCCCTTTTCTTGCCAGTATTCTACACTTTCTGCTTGGTGATGGGTATGTCATAAAACTGTCATCATGCTCCTGGTCACCTGTGAGGGAAGAGAGAGTGGATGCAGTTTTTAATTACGGTAACAGCAATGAATCTTCCAGCAGAAGGGAGAAGAGACCATCTCACTCAGTTCCCATGGTTTTTCTTCCTTACATTACTTTGACAAACCCCTTTATCTCCACTGCGTCTGTGAGAAGGGAAACTCAGATGCTAACAGACTGAGACCAAGCATGAAGAGCTGCAAAAGTCATAGACTCACAGAATGGGTTGGATTGGAAGGGAGCTTTAAAGGTCATGTAGTCCAACCTCCTGCAGTCAGCAGGGACATCTGCAACTAAAATAGGTTGCTCAGAGTCCCAAACAACTTGAGCTGGATTGTTTCCAGGGATGGGGCTTGTACCGCCTCTGTGGGCAACCATTGATGGTGTTCCATCATCCTCATTGTGAAATGCTTCTTCCTTCTCTCTAGTCTCAATCTCTTCTGGTGCAAAGCTATCACCCCTTGTTCTCTCACAATATACCCTGCTAAAAAGACTGTCCCCACCTTTCTTAGAGGGCCCTTTCAGACAGATTTAGGACAGATTGACGTGAGACATTTTTTACACTGAGGGTGGTGAAACCCTGGTGCAGATTGCCCAGAGAGGTGGTAGAAGCCCTATCTGACAACATTCCAGGTCAGGTTGGACAGGAGTCCAAGGAACCTGATCTAGTGGAAGATGTCCCTGATCACTGCAGAGGACTGGACTAGGTAGTCTTTAAAGGTGCCTTCCAACCCAAACTACCATATGACTCTATACTGTTACTTTATCTGAAGGAAGGGGACACAGAGAGGTGCAGATCAGCCCTTGTCTCATCTTTTTTCTCTCAGGCAGCTTGTGTTTTTGTGGCTTATTTAGAAATAGATCTGCCTGCAAAGTTCAACTCCAGTCTGTGCCTTTCCCTACTGGTAGGGGATATTTAGACCTGAAGCTCTCATTCAGACCTATACTCTGTTGCAAATACTGACTGGCACCTGGGGTGATATCCCATTGGTCATACAGGCATGAGCCATCACTACAAGTTGCTGAGCTCATGCTGATCTGGAGCAGGGAGTCCCTGAGGAAACCACAGCACAGGTAGGTGCTGACTGCAAGGCTGTGTGGCTGGGAGAATGGCATACACAGTGTTCTGTGGTCCTTACAGGTCCCAAAATAACAATCTATGGAGTGTCTGACAGTGTTTGACAAATCAGATGAATGGGATTTGCTGCATGCAAACTGCAGAATATCTTTTAGCTGCTGCCAAAACACATGGAAATATTAAATTCATGCTTTGTAGATCACTGGGACACTGGGGAGCTACTGGAGTGCTCTGCAAAGGGCATTACTCAAAAGTTGAGATTGAAAAATCTCTTCAGGAGCAGCTAACGACTTGGTAAAGGTAATGCAAGCATGAAAATCATCATTTCTAGCACTGCTTTGGGCTGAGTGTGTGCCAAAGGAGAGGGGGAAGAGAAGCTTTCTGTGCTCTCCAAGTAGGAGAGCAGCCATCAGAGTGATGAAGTCATTTGTCCTGATCTGGCAGCTGCTCCAGGCAGCATACATAAACCTCCAAAGGGCTTTATGTTACCAGAGCAAGAAAGCAGAAAGGAAGATGTCCATCACTGATAAGACTCACAGAATCATAGAATGGGTTGAAAGGGACCTTACAGATCATCTGTTCCACCCCCATGCCAAAGGCAAGGGCACCTCCTACTGGACCAGGTTGCTCAAAGCCCCATCCGACTTAGCTTTGAATGCTTCCAGGGATAAGGCATCTGCAGCTTCTCTGGACAACCTGTGCCAATGCCTCACTGCCCTCATGGTGAAGAATTTCTTCCTAATGTCTAAATTGAGCTGCTTCCAGTGAGAAGCCCTCACCCCTCATCCTGTCACTACATGCCTTTGTCAAAAGTCCCTCTCCAGATGTCCTATAGGCCTCTTCAAAAACTGGAAGGCTGCTCTAAGGTCCCACTGGAGCCTTCTCTTCCCTAAACTGAACAACCCCAAGATGCTGTGCTTCAATCTCAAGGGAAAGCAAAGGTACAGGTTCCTGATCAAGTTAAGAGGGGAGGAAGGCATCTGGGTCCACTCCCTGTTAAGTAAAAGATAAAAGTGCAGCTGTTTGGTGAGTCTGATTTGGCTCTTCATAAAGACAGCAACACACCAGCCTGTAGAAAAGAGTAAACTCAACGAAAGCTTCAGCTACTGCCTGCCATAGCTCAGGACTTCATCCATGCTTTTCACCTGCAGCATGGAGCCTCTCTGAGTTTGCTGGGTTTGCTTCTGATGGTAGCTTCACCAGCACAGAGCTGCACCTGTGTGACCAACACTGGACAGTGTGTACCCAGAACACACCTAGGAACTGCACCTGCACGCTGGGGGGTTCAAACTGCTTGGTAGGCTGTTCAACACTGACAGCAAAATGCTTGTTGATGAAGGCTGTACAAGATAGCTCCATATTCTAGCAGTGCATTCACTGTCTCTGACAATGGAGATGCTCTGGATAGAAAAAGCTATGGATTTACCGTGTTGGTGAACAGCCACAGGAGTTCTCCAGGGTGCTGGCATTAGTGCTGTGGGGACAGTGGTGACGCTGATTGATGCCTTTGGCCTGGCTGCGCTGCTGCTTCTGAGGTAGTTGCAAAGAAGAGGAGAAATTCCAGACTGAGGAAATGGGTGAGGTCAGCACATGAAGAGTTCAGCTGCTCTAGTCTGAAAAAAGAAAACCAACACCAGACTCAGTGCATGTGGATGAACTTGGAGAGGGTTTTTTTTTTTCCTTTCTAATGATTGTTCTAAATTGCTCTACTTTAGTAAGAATGACTTTTTTGAGGTTGGGTGTAAAACAATTTGGGTGTCAGTTACCCAAATAGAGGCTAAGAAAACTTAGAGCGGTCTGTTTAGCATAACACTATTTCAGCCTGCTTAAGTTCTCCTGGAGTGGTTCTTGACATCCAAGTACTTGGCATGACTTCTGCTTTTCTCTCGGTGAGGACTTTTGTGAATGCAGGTTGTTTTATTTAACATTCCTGGAACACGTTTTAATCAGCAACTAATTTCAGTAATATTCCCAAACAAGTGAGAAAGGTTGTGATAAGATGGTCTGCAGCACCAGAGGGTTTCATACGGAGTCATTTTCCAGGAAATATCCCTGCAGGATATCACTTCCAGGTGTGGAGCTCCCAGGTTTCTGAGTTTGCATTCAGGCAGCACAGTGAACTACTCCTGCTAGTGCTCTTTAACAAAGGCCTGACACTCCTAGTCAGCAAAGATCCCTTTATCCCACTGCAAGTGTAAGTTAACCTTGGTGCTCTGCCCAAATTCAAACGCTGGTAATAGCTTTCTGTCTGCCTAAATGTTCAGTGGTGTACAGCTCCACAAAACCACTACACAATGCTTTAGGACAGGCTGAAAAAGAGCTCTATTGTAGCAGAGCTGCAGGGGGAATTTAAGAGCAGAGAATAAGTAGTGGTTGAAATTGGGCCAAGACACTACAGCTGGACTTCTTTGCTACTACTCATCTGCTGTGTTCTTTGTTTGGGAGGTTGTATCCACCATGAAGGGCATCTGGAAGAAAATGCTGCTAGTTGCTGAATGTTTTAAACATTGTCAGTTGCAGTCTCTGTACTGCCTGTGGATAGCTGAGGTTTCATCTTCAGTCTGATCTGCTTAGGCTCAGAACCAGGCTGCTGCATCCAAGCACTGCAGCAGGGTCAGCTCTTTAATTCTGGGATTAGGTTCACTGTTACTAGTTTGTAATTGTAGGAACTGTCACTAATTTGCATGTTTATCAGTTTGCCTTAGAAACAGCATCTCTGCTTCTACTGAGTGAAAACCATACCAGGAAAAAGGGAAGATGTTTGGATTCTGTTTCTGCCTTTGCTTATACAGAAAAGGAACAGATCTGCTGTTTGGGGAGTGGGAGGGGTTGTTCAATCTTTTTTGAATCAACCTACACTGTTTCCATTTAACCTCATTCTTGTTCACTGCTGGAAAAATTCAGGCTTTGGATGCATGGAATGAGGCAGCTGCCTCATGTTGCCCTCAAAATAAGATTTTCAGGCAATTGCATCAACCTTATTAATACAAAGGTTTGGAGCAGGGTCTATAACGTATTATGTGCCTTACAGCAACATGTATACAGGCTGGTTCTTTTTCACTCATGTATCTACATTAGCACTGATAGAATATGAAGTGAGACTTCAATACCTAGGCTGAATTTTCCCAAGTCATAGGAAAATTCTGAAAGTAGCCTGACTCCACACAATCTTGCAGTTGGGCTTCTATGAAATTGATTAAATTTAAAACTAGGAGCTGAACAGCCTTCACTGCTGAAGAAATGTTGGATGAGCATAAATTTCTTCAAAGTACATTGCTTAAGCACCTCCTTACCTTATGCAAAGCTGATATAAGCTACATGCCTGAGAGGCTGGTGAATCATAGAATCACAGAATCCACCAGCTTGGAAGAGACCTCCAAGCTCATCCAGTCCAACCTAGCATCCAGCCCTGTCCAATCAACTGGACCATGGCACTAGGTGCCCCAGCCAGTCTTTTCTTGAACACCTCTGGGGAGAGCAACTCCACCACCTCCCTGGGCAGCCCATTCCAATGCCCATCACTTTCTCTGGCAACAGCTTCCTCCTAACATCCAGCCTAGACCTCTCCTGGCACAACTTGAGGCTGTGTCCCCTTGTTCTGTCCCTGGGTGCCTGGCAGCAGAGCCCAACCCCACCTGGCTACAGCCTCCCTGCAGGGAGCTGCAGACAGCAATGAGCTCTGCCCTGAGCCTCCTCTTCTGCAGGCTGCACACCCCCAGCTCCCTCAGCCTCTCCTCACAGGGCTGTGCTCCAGGCCCCTCACCAGCTTTGTCGCCCTCTTCTGGACACCTTCCAGCACCTCAGCATCTCTCTTGAATTGAGAAGCCCAGAACTGGGCACAGCACTCAAGGTGTGGCCTGACCAGTGCTGAGTACAGGGGCAGAAGAACCTCCCTTGTCCCACTGGCCACACTGCTCCTAATCCAGGCCAGGATGCCACTGCCTTTCCTGGCCTCCTGGGCACTCTGATGTCTCATTTTCAGCTACTCTCTACCAGCACCTCCAGGTCCCTCTCTCACTGGCTGCTCTCAGCCACTCTGTCCCCAGCCTGTAGTGCTGCTTGGGGTGATTGTGGCCAAAGTGTAGAACCCTGCACTTGGCCTTGTTCAGTCTTATCCTACTGCCCTTTGCCCACCCACCCAGCCTGGAAAGGTCCCTGTGCAGGACTCTTCTACCCTCCAACAGATACACAGCTGCTCCTAACTTGGTGTCATCTGCAAACTTTCTGATCCTGGACTCAATCCCCTAGTCCAGATCATCAATAAAGGCACTGAACAGGACTGGGCCCAGCACTGATCCTTAGGGGACAGCACTAGTGACAGCTGCCAGCTGGATGTGGCACCATTCACCACCACTCTCTGGACCCAACCCAGTTCTTGACCCATATCTGAGTTGTCCTTCCATCAGAGATCATGAGATATGCAATCATTTCTGGGTATCTAACAGGGGGTTCACCATTCTTTTAAAATCACTGTGTTTGTCTCATTTCTGTCATAAGAAAATAAAATATATTCTAGGAGATTGATGAGATTTCATATTAAAATAGAGTATAAACATGTGGGCATAATTTTGATGGGGTGAGGCAAAAGACTTTTTCAGTGATTAGTTATTTAACAGGAGACAGTTTCAGCGTCTTTGTGTAGCTCCTGCTTTTCTTTTTCGAAGCTGAGATGGAGAAGAGAGGCTGCTGTGGTGCCATTCATCTTTTTATTAATCATTAGAGGACTGCCCCATGCAAATCACGTGTTGTGGTCAGTTATTTCCTTGCTAGTCATCAAGCACCAGTGGACTGCGTGCTGCTAGGGGACTGGAAATGCACTGGGGTCATTTAATAAGGTGCATGTCTGCAATTAATCAAAAGAACGTGAAGATTAATTGCAGTGCAGAGCTCAGAAAGCCTCTCTTTGGACTAGGTCTTTCTGCTTGAATAAAGCTATGTAAAGCTTCCATGGGATCTGAACTTTAATGAACCAAACATACACATTGCTCCTGCTAAATACTCATTTCTCTCCTGCTGCTCCAGTCATACCACCTGTCAGGCTAAGGCTATGTATTGACATCTTTTTTGCATGTAGCAGGCACAGCATCACAGGAAGTTAGTCCATGATGTTCAGCTTATTTGTGTCCACTGAAGTCTTTACTGCAAAGGAGAAAAGTAATGGGCTTTAAATTTTGCAAAAGAAAAAATGGGTTTTATTACCCTAATTTAGAAATTTCTGTCTCTGAAATGTTCAGTTACCCTTCTCCTGCTTACATCATTCTGTTTGAATGTTTGTTGTACTTAAGTAATTAGGCTCTCTACCCTGTGCAGTGGGGTCTGTGGGTACAGCCAGCACAGTGAAGGCCATGATGCCTTTATGTTCCAGCTGGCACTGGGTGAAGCACTGCCCTGAATAAGGTGATTAATATCAATCATGTGCCATTTTCTGGGGGATCTGCTCAGACAAATGCATTCAGAGGACTGTTTTATTTTGGAATGCTGTTCTAATACTCTGTTGGTTTAAATACATATTTATGCATCTACTTGTTGGTAGCTACTGAAATAAACCCGTAGCTGATAGGAGAGGGTGCCTTGGTGGATTGTGTAACTGAGGGCATGCTTGCTTTAAGAAAGGTAGAGTTGTCTGCTGCCCAAGTTCTGTTCTGTAGTTCCATCTGGTGGAGTACAGACTTAGAAAGTCAAAATGACCACTGGCAGAGGGAAAAAAAAAATCTGTTGCTGTATTAGAGTTCTGAAGAGGGTAGTGCTGCCCTTTCCATAGTGCCACTGCCTTTATGTGACTGTACCGGTCACATTTTGGCCTTTGCTTTTCACTTCTAGTTAAAACTTCTTTTAACCACTCAAGATCTGAGGACAGTGCCAGAAGCAATGCCAGTGCTACAGCAAGGAAATGAAAGATAAAGATTCACAGAAGGATTAAATCCCTCTTAAATTCTGGCCTCCCTATTCCCCTTGATTCCATGCCTGCTTGTATATGCAAGTATATGTTCTCAAACCCCTGCAGTAGTTATGAATAACACATCCATTTCCCCACCTATACTTAAAGACACATCACCATTTAAATGTTAGAACAGGCAAGCACCAGGGAAAGCTTTGTGGCAACAGCTCCTGCACTGCATTCAGCCAGCCAGCTGAAGCTCTTATTAGTGGCAAAATAGCTCAAACCTGCTGCTGTTTTGGAACAAACAAAATAATCACCTTCTTGCCCTGTCTTCCTCCAGTTAAGAATAATTTCTTTATGGCTGTTTAGACTAGGATTGTGACCAGATCAGGTTAAGTTCTGTGTCTATACACACCCTCTTCTTGTTTACTTGGTAAAATCTCGGTGATGTTAAGTAGATAATGACAACTAGGCAAGAACCCCCCCCCAGTAGTCCTTCAAATGTTTAAACCTTGGGGAATCACCTTAGAAAAACCAAATCATTTTCCACTGCTTGCAGATCAAACCCACTTTTTCAGAGAACAGTTACAGGAGTAACAAATTGGCCTTTCTTCCACTTTTCCTTAATTGGACCAGTTAATGCCATTAAACAGACAGTCATGCAGGTGTAATTATCCTTTCCAAAGCATTTCAGCTGATTTGCCTCAGGGTTTTAAGTACTGCAATTACCTTTTTTTTTTTTTTTAAGGCTAAAATTAATCTTAAGTCATTACAATTACTCTCAGAGCAAGAAAAATCAACTTCCAGAACTTTTGCAATTATTCTTCAGCAGTTCTAACAAAATTCCTCATACCAGGATTTATCTAGTTAAAATTTCATACACACCAGGCAGGCAAGATTCACATCTCATTTTCATGAGGGTCCCTATGCCCTGAGGGGATAACACTCTCACAGTCCTACTCCAGCACACATCAAGTGCCACAGAAACAATTAGGGAGACTTTGTACTATCTAAATGAAAGACGGAATGAGACTGTGATTTGCATTTTCCGCTGAGATTTGAACATGTGGGCCCAACAGTCCTGCTGGCAGATGCACCCAATCTTTTTCAGCTTTTGTTTTTTTTTGAGGAAACACCTGTCCTTGGAAAGCTTGGAATGAGACATCTTGGCACCTGCGCTAGCCTGGCTGCACCCAGAGAAAACTAAGTGGAACTAGAAAGTGACTGGATGTGGCTATGCCCTGACCACTACACTGTACAGCACAGACATGTTCATTTTTATCACAGGCCTGTTCAGTTCTTTTTTTTCACCTATCTTCAATGCTCTTCTCTGTTGTTGCTTTATAATTGGCTCGATTCTGCTGAAGGATTTAGGCAAAATCCCTTGAGTATAGGAAGTTGGTGAATGCTCCCTTTTTTTCAGTCACTCTGTGGTAGGAATAAAGCCACCCCGCCCCAAAAAAATAAAATCACCAGACTAGCTGAGAAGGATTGGAAGTAAGATAAAGCTATCTATTTTTACAGGCAGCTAAAAGGGGAAAGCATATGAATACAATGCAACTGTACAAAAGAGATATATGTCTCTTTACAATTATTTACCATTTAGATATAACAGAGAGATGCCTTGCCCCTGGGCAAATCCAGAAGAGGCTAATGGCCACCTTCTTCTCCTCTCAGAGAGAAAAGCAGGGCCCCTGTTATCTACTCAGCCAAGGTTAGTGTAACCATGCAAGATGAGCCAATGTGGGGATAAGAAGATGAGGAGGAGGAGGCGGAAAGTGGCAGAGAGAAGAAAGGTTTATGCAACAGATTATATACTACTCCAGCAAACTAATCACAGACTCAATCAGGGCTGGAAGAGACCACAAGGATCATCTAGTTCCAACTCCCCTGCCGTAGGCAGGGACACCCTACCCTAGATCAGCCTGGCCTTAAACACCTCCAGGGATAGGGCCTCAACCACCTCCCTGGGCAACCCATTCCAGGCTCTCACCACTCTTCTGATGAAGAACTTCCTCCTCACGGCCAGTCTGAATCTCCCCACCTCCAGCTTTGCTCCATTCCCCCCAGTCCTGTCACTCCCTGAGAGCCTAAAAAATCCTTCCCCAGCTTTTTTGTAGGCCCCCTTCGGATACTGGAAGCCCACAAGAAGTTCACCTTGGAGCCTCCTCTTCTCCAGACTGAAGAGCCCTAACTCTTTCAGTCTGTCCTCATAGGAGAGATGCTGCAGCCCTCTGAGCATCCTTGTGGCTCTTCTCTGGACACGCTCCAGCATCTCCACATCTCTATTGTCCCAGGGGCTCCAGAACTGGATGCAGTACTACAGACTTATCTGTTATTTTTCTTTTATACACAATCCTCTATCCTATTTACTTTCTATTCAGAAAGTCCAAAAAGTTCCTATTTCTGGTTTATAACTTAGGATTTGGCCAGACTGTTAGCTCTGAACAACTGCACACTCCAAATAACTGCTGCGTTTTGAAGAGCAAGCAGAGCTCTGTGATACTCTTTTCACTGATGCTTTAATGCAGGTCACCTGCTTTACAAATTACACACAAGAATTAGAAGCCAGGAGAATAAAGATCATTACATGGCAGCTTCTCAGAATTTCTGCTGGGTCTGTAGCTATTAAGCAAGTCCAGAAGAGGCCACAATGATGCTCAGAGGGCTGCAGCAGCTCTGCTCTGAGGACAGGCTACAAGAGTTGGGGTTCTGCAGCCTGGAGAAGGCTTCTAGGAGACCTGATAGTGGCCTTCCAGTATCTGAAGGGGACCCACAGAAAGGCTGGGGAGGGACTACTGACAAGGTCTTGTAATGACAAGGGGTAACGGGTTTAAACTGGCAGAGGGGAGATTGAAACTGGATGTCAGGAAAGGGTTCTTTGCGGTGAGGGTGGTGAGAGACTGGCACAGGTTGAGGGTGGTGAGACACTGGCACAGGTTGCCCAGGGAGGCTGTGCAGCACAGACTCACCCAATGTGATCAAAGATTGACATTGCTTGTGTGAATCACACAGGGGGTTGGAAGGGACCATGAAAGATCAGCTAGTTCAACCCTCTTGCCAGAGCAGGATCACCTAGAGCAGGCCACACAGGATACTAATCAGTATAAAACCCCCTCTTAGTTTCCTCCAGGCTAAACAGGCCCAGATCTCTCAGCCTCTCCTTTGTCAGAGATGCTCTGTTCCCTTCTGCATCTTTGTGGCCTCTGCTGGAATCTATCCAGCAGTTCTCTGCCCCTTGAACTGGGGAGCCCAGAACTGCACACAACACTCCAAACGTAGCCTCACCAGGGCAGAATAAGGGCAAGGAGAACCTCCTTCAACCTGCTGGTCACTCTTTTCTTTCCCCAAGAGAACATTTGGCTTCTTGGGCACAAAACCACAATGCCAGCACATGGTGAACTTTTTTGTCCAGTAGCCCTCCCAAGGCTTTCTCCAGACTGCTGCTTTCCAGCAGGTCAGCCCTCATCTGTGATAGTGCAGGGGATTACACCTCTCCAGGTGCAGGACTCTACACCTGTCCTTGCTGAACTTCATCAGGTTCACCTCGCCCCAGCTTTCCAGCCCGCCCAGGTCTGTTTGAATGGTAGCTGACAGCGCGTCAGCCACTTCTGCTAGTTGTGTAACATCAGCTAAGCGGCTGAGGATCCAGGTCACTAATGAAGTCAGCCGTGAGGTGCGGCAGCGGGGCGCAGAGCCCCGACGCCAACCGCCCCGACAGCAACAAGATGGCGGCACGGCCGCCCCCTCACGGCAGGCGCGGGCTCTGGGGCGCGGGGCGGAGCCTGCGCGAGGGCCCCGGCGGCGGGAGGGGCGGCCGCTGCCGCCTGAGAGAAGAGGCACGGCGGCGGCCTGGCCGCTCGGCCCGCGCTGGGCCTTGCTCGGTGCTCGCCGCGGACCGGTATCACGGTGTCTCCGCGTCGGCCTCCTCCGCGCCCTCCTCCGCCGCCTCCCGTAGGGGGTGAGTAGGGGAGCCAGGTGGAGGAGGTCTTTCCCGGAGCGGATTAGAAGGCGGCGACAGTTGTCTCCTCCAGCCTCAGTGACACGTCTTTGCCCTTTCCCCTTCCCCCCCTTCCTCACGTCTGCCCCTGTCACGATAGTCGTGCTAACACCGAGAGCGGGGACCGGAGAGGGGAGGGGCCTGGTCGTGTGCGGGATACCGAACACTGAGGGGCGGCAGCAGAGGTCCGCAAGGGCGGCTCGGCCCATCAGGCTACTGCCAGAAAAGAGGGGACATGGAGAAACTCGGGTGCCGCTCTTCTCAGAGGGCAGCGATGCTTGCAACGGAGAAGGAGAAGTGGAGGCCGCTAGTAGGGTCAGTGGGTGAAGACGACCGTCGCGGCGCCCCACGGGCGGGGGGAGGCCGAGTGCCGGGCGCTGCCCGGCGGGAAGGCTTTTGTGTGCCCCGTCAGTAAGAGGATATCGGTAGCACAACAGTGTTTCGCTGTGTTGAGTTTCGTCTCTAGGCCGGGAACAGCAGTTACGTACCCTGCGTTCAGCAGCGAATATTAGCAGAATGCTGGTGAGATCCTGGTTTTCCTCAGTGTGTAGGAATGGCACTTGTAGCAGGGAGCCCAGCTCGAAAGGGTGATGATGGAAACGTCTTCCCTAAGGGGACACCTTCAGTCAGGCTGATCTGATGTAGTAAAAGAGGAAAAAAACACGCCGCCTTTGTTGTTCTCCGTGATAAAGGACAGTGGCTTTTTCACATTTAAAGGCAGATTGGTACCTTAATACTGTAACAGGATTCAGCGCAAGTGTTGATAAACGAGCACCCGATAGCTGTTCACACCAAATAATGTTGTGGAGTTTTGCACTCACCCGAGGTGGTTTTCTTAATACTGCTGTGCTATTTTCCCCCCCACATTGTTTCAGGGTGACCAACCAAAGAAGTTATGAACATCAACTGGGGTCTGAAGTTGCCATGCAGGAACTGTGTTTTCTTTCATCTGGTTTCTTTGACCAAGCAGGGGAAGTGCAATAATCTCTACAGATCTTACACAGGATATTGCCGAACTCGGGCCCCTTTTACACGAGATACGTGTCAGAGGCCGGATTTGAGTGGAAGTGCTAGAAACTCTGCTTTGACTGGAAACCCTGACTGCTATAAAACCTTCATCAGTAAACGACAGAGATGTCTTCTGAATGTCTCAAACACAGAAGTATACAAGAATGCACACCACAGTTTGGGAAGATTTAGCTTTTGTTCTTGGACACAGTGGAAGAAGACTCCATCCTTCCAGATCAGTTCTGCAGGGCAACCACACTCACAGCCTCGTTCTGCTTGGGATACTCAGATCTTCAGATATTTTCACACATCACCATCGTTTCAGGCTGCACCAGTTCCTCTTTTCTGGATTATTATTAAGCCAGCTCAAAAGCTGCTTGCTATTATTCTTGGCAGGTAAAATACAGTATTTGTCTATTCTCTGAGTGTAAGACTTCATTGAGAGTGTGAATTGCCATTGAAATGGCCTGCCCAGGGAGGTGGTAGAGTTGCCATCCCTGGAGGTCTTCAAGAAAAGACTGTATGAGGCACTTAGTGCCATGGTCTGGTTGATTGGCTAGGACTGGGTGCTAGGTTGGACTGGCTGAGCTTGGAGGTCTCTTCCAACCTGCTTGATTCTATGGTTCTGTGCAAAGATGTGTGTGTCAGTTCGTGGAGAATGGTAGGTGTATTTTGCAGTGCTGTCATTTCAATATCTGTGCAAAATTTGGAAGTGGCCTCGGTGATTTGCTCAACGAGAAGTTGTTTCCTTTTTTAGGAGTGTTAAGTGTATAGAATCATAGAATGGTTTAGATTGGAAGGGACCTCAAAGATCATCCAGTTCCAACTCCTTGCCGTAGGCAGGGGCACCACCCACTAGAACAGGTTGCTCAAGGCTTTGTCTGGGCTGTCTGTATCACAGTATCACCAAGGTTGGAAGAGACCTCATAGATCATCAGGTCCAACCTGTTACCACAGAGCTCAAGGCTGGACCATGGCACCAAGTGCCACATCCAATCCTGCCTTGAACAGCTCCTGGGACGGTGACTCCACCACTTCCCCAGGCAGCCCATGCCAGTAGCCAGTGACTCTCTCAATGAAGAACTTTCTTCTCACCTCAAGCCTGAATTTCCCCTGGCATAGCTTGAGGTTGTGTCCTCTTGTTCTGGTGCTGGCTGCCTGAGAGAAGAGAGCAACCTCCTCCTGGCTACAACCACCCCTCAGGTAGTTGTAGACAGTAGTAAGTTCTCCCCTGAGCCTCCTCTTCTCCAGGAGCAGAGTATCTTCTACTCTTCTCCTTTACATGTGGTAGAGAGAGATGAATGAAGACACTAAGGAGACATTCCTTACTCTCCTGTCGGGGGGGGCGGAAATAGAGTAGAAGCCAATTACACTATAACCTTCCATAAGCTCTTACATGAGGGGTGACTGCAATAGAGAATGTCCTAAGTTAACACTGTTTGTGTCTTACAGGAGCATAAGAAATTGGTGGAAGGCACTTCCTCCTAATAAACGGGAACTTTTAAAACAAAGTGCAAGAAAAAATAAGTGGAAGATACTCCTGGGTGTCAGTAGCTTAGGAGTTTTATTTGTCATGTTTTATTTTACTCACTTAGAGGAGACACCCATGACTGGGCGTCCTCGGCTGTTGGTGTTTGGAAAAGAGCATTTTAGGGAACTGTCACAGATGGAGTATGATATGGTAAGAGTTTAAAGAACAAAATCAGAATACTCTAAAGCTGTCAAGATGTTTGGTTTTTGTGGGCATGTGGGGTTTGTTTGGTTTATTTGGATTGTTTTTTTTTTTCAGATCAGTTAATGAGGTGGGCAAAAAAACCTTGTGGTATTTTTGCTAGGTTTTGAACTTCATGTTCTGAACCCTACAGAGCATCCCCATCAGTTATTCCCTCCTCATGTCTTCACCCTTTTCAGGATTTCCTTTTCCATCAGCAAACTGCTTGGGGACACAGGACAGCTGTGTGTGTAGCAAAGGTTTCTAACTGTGTTATTGTAATATAACAAAAGATACAGAAATCTGGCAGAAGCAATAAAAGCAGAGCTAACAGGTACAATGCTGTGATTTGTCTGATTTTCTGTGCTGATTTGAGCACTCTTTGGCACTTGTTCAAGGTCCTTGCTCTTAAACTGTCACTTTGTAAGGTAATACTCTCCACTTGCATTCAATTCTTCTTTTTTTATTGTTAGGTCAGCTCATTTTTCTTTAATTGCTTCCTTTTAAACTGTCCAGTGGAGTAATTTCTTGGAGTTCTGTGACTTTCTATTCTAAAGCTGATGAAACTTGATAATCCATATCCAAATGTCACTGTATTCCTGTGACAGAGAATGGAGGATAAGATGAGAAGTAGTACAAGGATATATTCAAATTAGATCTTCTGTATGAATTTGTCTACCTTACAAATTACAACAGAACTCTACAGAGAAGCCATAAAGTCAGGTGGGAATCCATGAAGGCATAGAAAGATTTGCAAATGGTGATGCCAGGCTTAACTGTCCATTAGGAAAGTGGCAGATACAGGGGACTGCAGGACTAATTTTATGCCACCTTAGTTTTGATATATTGTTAGTGTACTTCCATTTCAGTTTGTTAACCCTTGTAGATCTGAAAACTTGAATTTCCATGTATTAGATTTGATAATATGGAAGAAAGATGTATTAAAATGTAGATTTAAGTTATGTGTAGCCAGTAAATTAGTTTACCAAGTAGTAATTTACTGTTTGTTCTGCATGACAATCAATAACTAACTAATTTTTTTAAATAATATTTTTTTTTAGTGGATGGAGGAATTCCAAAGTAAAATGTTACCTGAGACAGATACACGTTATCAGGTGGTGGAGACAGTTTTGGGGCACTTATCTGAAAGCAATAAGGACATCCCACAGATCTCAGCCCTCCAGTGGGTTATCCATGTGGTAGATGAACCAGATATAAATGCTTTTGTGCTTCCTGTAAGTTGAACCCAATACAGAAATGATTAGTAGTGTTGAAACAGCATTTAATTGTGTCATATACTTATTTTTTTGCTCTCTCTTTGTTTCTAGAATGGTCAAGTGTTTGTTTTCACGGGCTTGCTAGATGCGGTTTCTGATGTTCATCAGCTGTCGTTCATTCTGGGACATGAAATAGCTCATGCTGTGCTGGAACATGCAGTAAGCATTTGAAGAAGAGTGTCTAAAATTCTTAAATTAACTCTAATTACATGAAGATTTTTCCTGTTGCTACTAACTGAAGTTTTGGTATGACCTTAAAAGAAAAAATGAGTTTGAAGTGGATGTGTTCTACTACAGTATCACTCATGTAGTAACTGTTGGAAGTCCTGTAGTAGTCAGTGCTAGTTAAATCTGCCTGAGCTTTTTTCATAGCTGCATAGAAAGATTATGGCTCACTGTTAACAGTCATTTACAGTGTGGTCTGCAGGTGTCCTGGAGTGCACAAAGAAGAAACTAGAGATGCTCAGCAGCTCATTTGGCTACTCCTACACTTGTTAATATCTACAGAAATGGCCATACTTTAATAAATTGTTCTAAAATACATCACATTTTTTACTGTAGTAGTAAGCTGATTTAGAATGCCAAATTCTGGAATGCCCAGAGCTTGAGTCTGTTTTTACAGACTTGATTTTTCCATATTCTGACATGGATATGTTGATATTGGCAGTTCTTCAGGATTTGAAATGGAGTAATTGCATTGTGCTTTGTGGGTGTAATTACAAAAAAGGATGGTGTAGAAATATGGCTGATAATGCTCTAGATTGAGGTGATGAACTTCAAAGTGCTCTTTTGCCTCCAAATTGGTTTCTTTCTCAGCAAGTAATTTAAAAAAAAATGAATTTTTTACCTATCCATCAGCTTGAGAAGCTTGTAAATAACAAAGGTCCTGCTGAAATTGCAAGCCTCATCTGGCAATGGGAAATACATTTTAAAGGCAGTGGAAATACAGGAGAGTTGTTCTACTGCATGTTGGGTGATTTTGGGTGAGCAGCTGTTCACATTGTGGTTTCCTGGGCTCAGTATAGAAGAACTTGTTTGTGTGGAACCTGCCACCCAGCTGGCACAGGCAAACATATTGCCTGGTCCGGCTTGTAAGTGCTCAGGTGAATTTACTCCATGTCAGACAGAGCTCTGAAAAACAAAAGAATGTCAGGTTGTTTCTTCAGGAACTCTCAAGTCCTGAAATTGAAGGGGTGCAACAGAAAATAAAAAAACCCCAACATTATGCCTGCAATCCCCTTATTCAATTAGTGTTCCTGTCTAAATGATATCTATCTCTTCTCAAACTGATGTAAAGAACAGGCTTGTAGGTCTTGCTAGAGACTTTTTTATCCCAACTGAGATGTTTCACAGCCTTTTTACTAAAGAACTGTCTGTGTTCTGCTATCATTTTATCTCAGGCTTTCAATCTGTTGATAGCCAAAATGTGTTTGTTCCAGCTGTATTTATGCAGTTGGTGTGGATTCCAGATTGAAAGAACCTTGGAATCAAATGGATTTTTTTTTTTGTGCAAGCAGAGGAGCTTGTGCTTGTCCTCTTCTGTGACTGCATAACAAACAAAACCTCAACCAAAGTAGTGATTGATAAAGTATTTCCAAATTCTATTATGTTGTAAAGAAGTGTCCAACAATAGGTAGTAAAAACAAGACTCTTTCTGTTTGCAGGCAGAAAAAGCCAGTCTGGTTCACTTCTTGGATTTTCTGTCACTCATCTTTCTCACTCTGATTTGGGCCATCTGTCCTCGTGATAGTCTGGCAGTTGTTGGCCAGTGGATTCAGAGTAAGCTGAAGGAGGTAAGAGTGATGTTCCTGAGTTCTGTGGGAAAACCACAGTTTATCTTTGGGAGATAGTACCATTAAATAGGATCTATGGGGAAAAAGGCAAGAGGGAATAGTGTTATAAACGGAAATTTGAGTAAGCTTTTGAATGAAATAAATATAGTTTTATTATTCTGCATCTGCTTCACTTGGTCTGGATATATTTGGCGTCTTGAAGAACTTTAGATCTCACTAAGTAACTTGATTTATTTGGGCAGTCTCTGATATCTAGCTTAAGTGACAGGCAGGCTAATTTTTCAGGGGGAGGAGGTATAGGCTTGTATTAGGAGAAAGTACTTCACACAGAGAGCGATTTGCCATTGGGAATGGGCTGCCCAGGGAGGTGGTGGAGTCACCATCCCTGGAGGTGTTCAAGAAGAGACTGGATGGAGCACTTAGTGCCATGGTCTGGTTGATTGGCTAGGGCTGGGTGCTAGGTTGGACTGGATGATCATGGAGGTCTCTTCCAACCTGGCTGATTCTATGATTCTGTGATCTCATCTTTTACAGTTGTGTATGTTGAAATGCCACGTTCTTGTTCTGAGTAGTTGTTAAATTGTTTCTAAACCAAATAAAGTATATGGACTTGACTTTTTGAGCTCCATTGTTAGTGGTAAGAATGGTTTCCAAGATAGAAAATTGAGACTCTAAACACTTTAAAAATATAAGTGATGCTATAATAAAACTTACTGAGATAATTCTTTCAGGCAGCCTATATTCCACTAAAGTAAAATTGAGAGGCATTGTTGTGCCAGTTTTCTAAAGAGTCTAATTTATTGTCTCCTGAGAACTACTAATCTCTTTTTTTAAGTGGAGTTTTTCAAAAAGAAATTTGCTTACATCACAAAACTGGAATCTGAATTTAAGTGAGAGAATACTTTGCTTTCTTTCACTTCTCTTGATGCTTTTCCCAAGATTTCCCCTGGTTCCTCCAAACCATGAAATTAAACATAAGCAATCTGTTTTGGTAGTTCTTATGCTAATGTGTGGGTTCTGAACATAAATTATCTCTAAAGAGCTTGGATATTTGTACAAGTAGCTAAGAAACCAATACATTGATGAATGCTAGCCAGAATTTTGAAGAGCTGAATTTGGAAAAAACAAAGTGTGAATCAGTCCTGAAACTGCTCATAATTTAGACAGCAAGATTTAACTCCCTGTCAGCATCTTTTCTCTTCTTCTGGGCTTACTGCAACTGCTATTTTGGCATTATGGATTGGAGTTGTGCTGTAGATTGCAAATGCAGTCTGGGTTTAAGCTCATAGTCCTATTTGCTGTAGAAAATAACATATATGAGGTAGCATAGAGTAATGTCCTGATTTGAAACTCTGATTAAACACCTCTCCAGTAGCATTAAGTATACTCATATGCAGTGCAGAATAAAGAAGTAGTTAACACTAGCAAAGGTTTCATCCATGTACAAAAGGTACTGCAGAGAAAAATTTTAGTCCCCCAGGAGTGCAGTGTCTTTTCCCTCCATTCAGTGTTTGCCTATTGTGCTTACATGAAAACGATTCTTGCTGCACATTTTCTTCTCTCAGGATGTTTCTTTTCTTCTTATTCCCTATTTCTTTCCTTTTTAAGTTTTAGCATGGCACTCTTTGAAAGCAGAATTATTTAAGCCACATTGCAGTACTTGCTCCTCTTTCAGTTTTCTTTTATGTCCTTAGAGACTTAACTTTTTAATCTACTTAGCATTGTTTATTTTTGGTTATTGATTGTAAGGAGTTTCCAGTGACCCTTGGTAGGGCTTTTGGCATGTTAGCACCAGTTCTGCTTTTTTTTTCTGCCAGAGCTAGTGGCTTTGCTTGCCTTAAGAATTTGTTAAGTTCTCTTCTAGGATTCATTTGTGGTTGTTCTTTGCCCATGTATTTCTGAGCTAAACATGCTGGTTTTGCTTTTATAGCAGCAGTTATTTTGTAAAGGAAAAAGAGCCTTGTTCTCGGAATAGCACAAAGCATGTTGAATGAGTTTCACTCACATCCTGAACACTATTATGTATCTACCTACAGTGTTAGATCAGTACACACTAGATACAGTGTTTAATATTCCCTCTCTTGTCTGCCTCACACCGTGAACTTTTTCAATGTCATGTGGAACCTGGTGGTTTTTGGATGATCAGCTTTTCCAGAACTTCCTGTTCTTGAACATAGATAAACAGCTCTGATATTTGATTTGAAAAAATCAAATCTATCTTCTTTGTCCAATTTCTGACACAAGAGATTCTGATTTCAGATCAGAGTTTTTAAAATCTAAATCACAAAAGATTCTTTAAAATAATTTTGAATAGCAGAAGAGTAGTGTTGTATGTTAGATGCCTTAAGATGCTTTTATGTTGTATGTTAGCTGCCTCAAGATGCTTTTCTGTGACCACTGCTGCGGTTTTGCTGGCTAAATTTTGCACACTGTGAGGGACAGCACAAGTTTTGTCTAGAGTTACAGAATGGTTCCAGTTGGAAGGGATGTCAAAGCTCAGACAGTTCCAACCCCCTGCCGTAAGCAGGGAGACCTCCCACTAGAACAGGTTGCTCAAGGCCTCATCCGTCATGTCTGTGAACACCTCCAAGGAGGTTGCGGAGCACAGAATCGCCCAATGTGATCTTTGTTCGTATCAGGTGATTCTGTGCTGCACAACCTCCCTGGGCAACCTGTGCCAGTGTCTTGCCACCCTCGCTGCCGCTGCAAAGAACCCTTTCCTAACATCTAGTTTGCATCTCCCCTCTGCCGGTTTAAACCCATTACCCCTCATCCTGTCATGACAAGACCTCTTAAATGGTCCCTTCCCAGCCTTCCTGTAGGCCCCCTTCAAGTACTGGAGGTTCAGACTATCTTATATTTTAATTTTAGATCTTTAGAAACAACACATAGAATTCTTAAACATGCCATTGGGATGCTTTAAGTCTCTTGCATGTTAATTAAATATTGGTAACAATCAAAACATAACAATTTGGAACCCTACTTGGTTTTAAGCATTATCTGGCATAAGAACAGCTATGTAGAATTGCATCAGAGTCGTCTTAGGCTTATGTCTGTTACCAGAACAAAAATCTTTTAAGTGAATAAAAGTGGAGTGAACAAATCCCAGTTTAAAGTTGGCATTGACTCTTTGGTTGCTACAGAATAGCAATATTCTGTAAGAATAGCTGCTGAGAGGGACCTCTTAAATATGAGTAATTTGAATTAATTTCACTGAAGGCAGGACCAATGAATTACAATGGAATTAAAAGTTACATTAAGAAAAGTAGTATTGATCCTGTGCAATGTGAATCTGGATAAACATAATTTCTTATGAGGTTAGAAAAGTAGCTATGGTACTCTAGCTTTGTGTCCATTGAAACTCAAGGAACAGAGCTTTGATGTGCTTCCTTGCAGTTTGTGTTTGCCAGACCATACAGCAGAATACTGGAGGCTGAAGCTGATAAAGTGGGACTTCAGCTTGCAGCAAAGGTAACTACAACTGGTTTGTTTTCTTAGAAACTTAGCAGACTTTTTTAGTTTCCATTCAAATTGAGGAGTTTCACACTGTGGGTGGGAGGCTTCCCAAATTGTTTAAGAAATGTGGGCTGATGAAATAGTGAAAAATAGAACAGTTTGTAGGGAATTGCAAAGTCTGGGTAAATTATATCTAGTAAAGTTGAAGCTCGTGCATCATTTACTGCACAGTCTACTTTCTGTGTAGTTTACTCCTATTAAAGGAAAGATCTATGTGGTTTTTCAAGAGGAACATGCCAATTAGTAAGCATCCATAAGCAGTGTATATTTCATTGTATGTAAAGATAGAAGTTAACCATTAGATTTTTGGTTCACTAAGAAGTTCTGACGAATGCTCTTACTTTGTTGTAGTGCACCTAGAATATTCTGACCTATAGTATCCTCAACAATTCAGTAAAACTGAAGAACTTTTTAGTGTTTAAAGATTTAACCTAAATGCAGCAATACAAGTAATGCAGCTTTGTTAAAGTCAGCAAAAAATTTGTCAGAAACTGCTTTTTTTCTTAATGTAAGTCCCTGTGGATTTTAATTCTAAATTGGAAAACCTAAAGCTCTTTAACTGCTGGCGAAGTTTAATAGAGCTAGAAAAGTGTTAGATAACCATGAGAGCAGCACCATCTAGTGTTAATATTTCATCATCCCTCTCTTAATAATTATTAACATTTCTTCAGGGAAGAGTTTTTAAAAGTAACTGATTCTGGAGTTGAAACTGAGTTTGTAGTTTGAAGTCATTTAAGAGATAATGCAGTCCGTGGCAGCGGGGGGAAAAGAAATTAATCATTGTGTGGGTGCTCACTGCTTTGTAATACTTAAACATGGGGTCATACCAGTGAGAAACAAGCCAAGTGACATCTCAGCATTTCTCAGCTTCTGCACATAATCCTTTTATAAAGATAATTGTAAGAAATAAATGCAAAGGTTAGACTACCACTTGTTTTGTCTCCCATAGAAACGCAGAAGTCGTTTTCTTACCTTCCGAGTACTCATCTCTCTTTCTATTAAACAAATGGAAATTCATACAAGAAATCTTGTTCCTTTTTTTTCCCTCTTCTCCACTGAAGTGCAAATATAAAGGAATGTGGTGATGAAATATAAATGGTATTTTTAAATGGCATTTTTGTGTGGCTTAGCTATGGTTAAATATATTTGGATGGAGAGATACAAGAGTTCTATGGTTAGATATTTGGATCGAGAGAGAGATGAAAGTCCTAATTCTGCAGAATTACTGTTTTAACCTATTATGGATTGCACAGAGCAGCCTTGAAAAAGGCAGAGTAATCACTTACAGAAAAGACATTGCAATTCATTTTTACAGATATCTGGATCTGAGTTATTATCACTTTGTATTTCTGACTCTACGTTTCTTCCTGTAAATTTGCTTAAATCCGTGGAGACAATTAATCTGTTCTGCTGCTGCACTGGCTGGCAAATAGGACTTAGAATGAGCAGCTGAGTCTTTAAAGACATGACAGAAATTGTGGATCTGGTTTTCTCCTGAATTGTTTTATTGAAGCGTACAGTTTTTTAAGATCAGTGGAATTACAGAGCTATTAAAGGACCAAATCCAGTATTTATCTGGATGAGTTTTTTTACTGTGTTTACACAGTGTTAGGGGTTGGAAGGGACCTTGAAGATCAAGTCCAACCCCCCCTGCCAGAGCAGGATCGCTTAGGACAGGCCACACAGGAATGCATCCAGGTGGGTTTGAATGCCTGCAGAGAAGGAGACTCCACAACCTTTCTGGGTAGCCTGTTCCAGGGCTCTTTCATCCTCAGAATGAAAAAGTTTTTCCTTCTGTTCTCATGGAACCTCCTCTATTCCAGCTTGCACCCATTGCCCCTTGTCCTATCATTGGACATCACAGAGCAGTTCCTTCCTCCTGACACTGCCCTTCACATCTTAATAAACATGAATGAGGTCACCCCTCAAGCTCCTCTTAAAGTGGCCTTTTCCTGTCAGATGTAAATGGAGCCATCTAAACATGGTTTGGAAGGTGGAAATGGAAGATGTCTTTTGTAACTCAATGTCTGTTGGACTATGTGTTGTATTCCTTCAGAAATACAGTGGTGTCTGTTTCCTTTCTGTCTGCAGGCCTGTGTGGATGTACGAGCAAGCAGTGTGTTTTGGCAACAGATGGAATTAGCCAGAAACATTCAAGGGGAGCCCAAGTTACCAGAGTGGCTCTCCACGCACCCCTCTCATGAAAACAGAGCTGAGCACCTAGACCGGCTTATCCCAGAGGTGAGCAGAGTTGGAGGAAGTGGATCTGTTTCTCTTTGGAAGGTTGCCTAGTTTGGTATTGATTCATGAGCTACTTCAGCATTGATTCACAAGCCAGTCTTTTAGCATCATGCTTATCTTTAGCTTTACAGAAATATTCTGTTACAAAGCTTTCCAGCTGAAGGATTTCATTAAATGAGGAAAGTCAGGATTCCACAGGTAAAATGCAGTTATATTCTAGAGGTGTTTTCTGATTGCTGATTGAAGTGTAGTAGTCTTGCTTCTGCATGGCCTTCCTGGTATAGATGTGACAGTGTCACAGATCTCACCTATTCTTTACTTTTTTACCCTTTTGGAAGCCATATTTTTTAAGCTTGATCCCTACATAGGCCTAACTTTGCTTGCTTTGGTAGCCAGCCTTAGGCCGTCAAATAAAGAATGTTCCATCATATCCTGTTTCTCGCTGACGTGGGGTTGAGTACACCTCAAGTAATCATGCCTCAGAAGAACGTCAGAGGTTCAGTAGAAGATTCCTTAACAGACCTGGTTATGATAGATCTCTGTAGGCTTTGCATTGTGCTTTTTTTCATTGTATTAGACAGCAAATTTTACCGCACTCCAAGGACCTTGAGCTAATCCACACAGTTACCCATCTGTCTGCAGTCTTCTCCCTGTTCTTTCAGATTTCTTCACAAGGGGAATGCCAAGTGGGTGATAGCTACTCGGGGATTCCCTTAACTTACTGTATTTTAAGCACAGAGAGCTGTCCCAAGATGAGCAGTCTTTGTTTGTTTGCTGCTTCTCGAATTAGTAGAGATTTTAACCACAGAAAAACAGTGTGGATTATTCCTCACCTAATTGTTTTCTTTTCAAAATGTAGTGTTGAAGCACTTCAACAGCACAATTTTTCAGCAAACCAAACCGTGTTTGGGATTCCCTTCCTTACATCCAACTGGCAGTTTCTTTTTTTTTAAACTCTTAGTTGAAGTCTTCCTCAATTCCAAATTGTACAGACAGCTGAAGATTTACTGTTGGAGAGAACACTAAATGTTTGCATGAATCCTCTGGTAAGAATGAATGCAGTAGTCTAGATCATAACAGAAATCAGTGTTAGGTGTAAAAGGTTGGAGACTGCCTAGACTTGAACATCTTAATGCACACAAAGGCTGTACTTCATAAAAACAGGTTTTGATGAATTTTTCTAATGCATTAGAGCAGCTGAATGGAAAACAATACTTACTGTGGAGCCTCAGTTTTCAGTTAGATCGAACATAAAAGATTCAGGTTCCTTTATTTTCATACAGTTATTGGCCAGCTTAAGAAATGGTAAGGAAATAAATTGTTTCTTCTACCCCAGGACTGAGCAAAGGAGTTAAATAACTGAGCAACTGTGTAGAACTGGCAGTCAAGTTATTTCTGTCTTAGTTCTTGTAATTTAGCAGGCAGAGCAACCTTCATCTTTTTAACAGCCAGTCTCACTTCCAAGAGCAGTGGAGGCTAGATTATCTTCCAAAGAGATAATTGAGGAGGAGATATTTTCATTTGCTTTTTATCTTAATCATTCTTTGGAGTAGGATGAGAAAGCAGCAGCTGAAGGCTTCCTGTTCTGAACGGTTCACTACATAAATGAGGTTAATACTGTAGAAATGGAGTCAAAATGAAAGAAGGGATGCAGAGATGTTGTTGGAGGCTTCTTGTCTGAGGCATTGACCCCTTCATCAGAGAGCTGCCTTCCTGAAGGTGGATCTGAGGCATTTAAAGTGAATCCCAGGGCTTTGTTGTTCAATATCAGCACCTTTTTTCTTTCACTGTTGAGAGACTTGGAGCCTTTTAGAACAGAATGTTTACCATAGATTAATGACCATTAGATACATAGAGCCCAGGGGACAAACCAGATTTGAAGAAAGGCCTTTTTATCTCTGTGTAGAAATTGCACTTCTTAAGACTCAGTATCAGATCCAGTGTGAGCATTGTTGTGTGTCATACGCTGGTTGCTTTGAAGAAGAAATGGCTCAGGACAATACAAAATCTATTATTAGACCAGCTCCTGTGATTGGGAGAAATAAGGACAAGTTTTTGGACTTCTCATGCCACACAAATACTTCTTTACAGACTTCTAAGCAATAAGATGTAGTCACAAAGGGAGAATTTTGTCTTCAGGTAATGAACTGACACATCTCAGTGAGATGGCTTAACGGTCTCAGGAAATAGAAATTAAAGCAGGAATATCACAGGGATTCTCTTTTCACATAATTAAAAGCCAGGAAGCAAATAAAATTAATTTTAAAGACCTTGCATCTGTTTTAGTGAACAAGTTGCAAGCTCCAGCCAAGCTGAGGCATTAGTAAGTAAGAGAGTTGTAAGTGCTGCTGCCCTGGAAGGGAAATAAAGAAAACTAGGAAGATCTACCATGTTTTTAAAGTATTTCCACCTCAGACTCAAAGAGATTTGGATTGTAAACTAGGAAAGCAGAATATACTGCTAAATAAGAAATCTCCTACAATTCCTATGTGGAGAGTGGTGAGATGCTCAATGAAGACCTCTCTGTTTATTGTCAGAAAATCAGTTCTTAGAGCTTTGTGGTAGCAGGAAGAATGCTTCTCATTGTGCTGGAGAGAAAGCCTGTGGAAGTGTTGTGGTGGATTAGGAACTTTTCCTTCCCACTACATGAAATTTCTCAGACTAACTCAGATGTTTTGGAAGTAGGATCATAGAATCAGTCAAAAAAGGAAGTGTTTAGACCTAATGCCACAGACCAGACAGAGAAATGAACAGGGCAGTGTCCCAGGACAAGGTGAGAGGACACTGTTTATGTTTTGACTTTTTAGCTCTCTCAGCAAACCAATGAATAATGTAGACATCATCATTATTTCCTTTTCACAACCAGTGATCTAATTTGTCTCATTAAAAATATACCAATTAGCCTCAAACCAGCACAAATGTAGTTCCAGAGCAGCTATAAAACCTTCTAGTTCCTCTCTGAACCTTTTATTTCTGTGTTCTCTGGCTACTGTAGTGTGTCTTCTGTTTCCTAGTAGTAGAGCACTGTAGCAACTGAAGCCTCAGCTCTGCTGAATAAAGCAGAAGGTTATCTTCTGAGCCTTGCTTGTGACACAAAAATTCATCTTGATGTGACATTTGCTTTCTTTGTCATCATGTTGTTAGCTCAGATCCCATTTCTGACTCACTGTAACTTCCACTTCCCACTCCTTTTGGAAATGCTGTGTTGAAATCTTTGTAAATGTAGCAGTAAGTTGGATTATCTCACTTGCAGTGATACTCTTTTGTTTGCTACCTCAATTAATTTGTGCAAAAAAAGTTAGTTAATTTGCCTTGGCAGGACTTGTACTTGTCAAATCCACATTGAGTTTTTCTTTTTTTATAATAGCTTTTTACTTATTCCTCAGTCTGCTGCCTTTGGGATATTGAGTATACATTTATTTCACTTCCTTTTCAAAACCAGGCAGGCATATTTGCTCTCTGCTTACGATCTGAAGATTACTTGAGAGAGTTCTAGTACTAGAATACATTAATCAAGCCCTATCAACATGAAAATTTCAAGGCAACTAAAAATTACTGACCTATCCCTCCCATAAAGTGTTTCAGTGTTTTGTCACCATTTTTCTGTTTTGTGCCAGCAGAATCAGATTTTTAAATGGAATCATAGAATCAAGCAGGTTGGAAGAGACCTCCAAGCTCATCCAGTCCAACCTAGCACCCAGCCCTAGCCAATCAACCAGACCATGGCACTAAGTGCCCCAGCCAGGCTTTGCTTGAACACCTCCAGGGATGGTGACTCCACCACCTCCCTGGGCAGCCCATTCCAATGCCAATCACTCTCTCTGCCAACAACTTCCTGACATCCAGCCTATGCCTCCCTTGGCAAACAGCTTGAGACTGTGTCCCCTTGTTCTGTTGCTGGTTGCCTGGCAGCAGAGCCCAACCCCACCTGGCTACAAACTCCCTGCAGGGAGCTGCAGACAGCAATGAGCTCTGCCCTGAGCCTCCTCTTCTCCAGATTGCACACCCCCAGCTCCCTCAGCCTCTCCTCATCAGGCTGCATTACCATGAATATTACCATTATATGTAAGTTGTTTTTCTTCTCCATCAAACAACAAAATCTCTCCATTCTTTCAATCATCTTTTTGACCACCACTTCATTTGTAGAACCTGTTGACTTCTCTGTGCCTGCTCTTTGTAATTGATTTTGCTATTCTATGTTATTTTTTTATCATTTAAATGTTTGGGTGTGCTTTGTTCCTTCTGTGCTTGTGCTGTTTCTTAGTTTTATGCTCTGATCTTGCAATCTGGACTAAGACCTGCTGAGGTAATCACAGTTAATACCCAAGAGAATACAACCCTTGGCCTGGTTTGAGGACTGGAGCTTGACCTGGCTTTTGTACTGAGAGGTCTGACAGCCAAGAGGTAGAGTGCACTTCAAAGAGACTGTAAGGGGTGGAGATGCAGCAGTTAACCTGGTGTCTGTGACAGTGGTGAAGGATTAGTACTGAGAGCTGCAAACGACTTCTTACCGTATTTGTCTCTGCTGGTAGGCTTCATATGAAAACAAGAAGATCAGGCAGATCTCCAAAATTCTTACTTCTTCCCCCACGTCCCAGCATGTTGCAGGTGGTGATTGCAGTTGTATTGATAAGAAAAACATCTTTACTTAAAAACCAGTTTTGATACTGTGTTTGAGATTCTCTGAATCAGTAAGCATGCAGGTGACTTTTTAGTCTGAGCAGAAGTATTTCTCTCTGAAGGTTAACCTGAAAAGAGCAGCATTAATGTACTCACTTCCCAGGTGAATTTCGGTGCTCCCTCTAGCTTAGTAAATCTTGTCTCAGATCTGTCCATCTTCTTTATTGAGAACACTGTTCAGGAAAAACAGCCAATGAATCATGTCCTTGTTATAATGTCAATAAGGCATGTGCTTCATTAATGCCTTCACTTGTCTCCTTACCCAAACTGTCAAAAAACAATTTACTTGAGCAATATTAAATGTGTGGATTCGAAGCTGCTAGTGATTTTAGAGGTACAGTCTGACCACACTGAGCTGTTCTTTCAGGAGAAACGACATTGTGAGTTTCTCAGCCTGATCCTGGCATCTTAATGATGTTACAGAGCTTCTGGCACAGAAGAAAATGGCAGCAGTAGAGTGGGCCAGAGAAAGACCACTTTCTGACTTGCATGGCAATTGCAAACGTACATACAAAGGCTACTTTCACCAGAGTGTGTACTCATAGCTGTCCTGCACAGTGGGATGAGATGTCAACATAGCTTTCCATTCTCATAACTGTAGCTGCCTTAGCTGCATGTGAGTTGATGGTATTGAATAGATGCCTTCTACCCTCTTGGACAGCTTTACAGCTAACAAGAATCAGCAACATCAACAGAATAAAAATGTT
Organism: Tricholaema leucomelas; assembly: GCA_013400475.1. Lineage (NCBI taxonomy): Eukaryota > Metazoa > Chordata > Aves > Piciformes > Lybiidae > Tricholaema lacrymosa > Tricholaema leucomelas. The sequence continues at coordinate 221,903 of WAAF01012070.1, forward strand.
AACTCTGAAGTATTGTTTCTTACCTTTGCTTTTGTCACTTCACTATTTTAAACAAGTGAAACTGTGGAAGTAGGCCAGGCACCATATAGCTATGAAAACCAGAGACATAAGCCTGCTAAATTAGTTTAAAAGAGGATTACATTGCCCTTTCCAGAATACAGCCTAAATCTTTATATTTTCATTTGCCTGGAATAATGCTGCTTGACATTAATGCAGTCTTGCAGCAGCTTATGTTCTGGAAAGGAGCAAGAGAAACTCTTGGTTGTCATAAATGTCAGTTTAGAAATTAATTGGTCACTGAAGCAGAAGAATCTTCAGCAGTACAGTTACATTTGGTGACTACATGGACAATCACAGAGTAGAAAAACAAATACTGAAAGCTCTATTTGTGTTTCTTTTTTTCAAGTCAGACAAGAGGAATATTTGCATGCCTAATCCAGACTTGTGTATCCAGTAATTTGAGTGTTACATTTCATCAAGAAACAGCTGGGTAAACTCATGCTGTGTTGCTGGAATGTGTCTTTTTTTCCAAAACCAGTTGTTAAATTTAAATCCTGTTTGTTTCTAGTCATTTACAACAAACTCTTCATCAGTTCACTGGAGTAAAGTTAGGGAGAAAATATGTTTTGCTATCTCCTTTCACAAAGAAATGAGTTAAGCTGTGCTTTTCTGTGTTAAAATGTGCTGTATTAAGATGTTTTCATTGTCTCCTGTGGAAGATAACCAAAGTGTTTCAAAGTGATGGGCAAATGCTTATGCACAGGTGTACTAGAATATTGAACTTGACATTTCAGTCAAGTTTAGTGTATATAAAGCAGGTTAAAAAAATCCTGCTCTGCTTATTAAGTGTCCTAAGTCTGCTGTGTAAAGGTTGTTAATTATTCCTTCTCTTCCATACATTTAGAACAGCTGTATCACCCAAGGCTCAGGACAGGCCTGGCCATGACATTTCCATAACCCATGGCTATGAAGTAGAATAAAATACACATTTGAACTATTTTTTGATCCTTTCATGGGAAAAATAAAACTGGATGTTAATCTCTCCTTAGTTTTATGCTGATAATTGAGGCCAAGATGCAGATGATGTTGCATAAAAGTGACCATACCACAATGACCATCAACCAGTGCTCAGCATCAGGCTGGTTTTTGACTTGGTGCTTTCTTGCTATTTAATTTTGCAGATCTCAAGAAAAAAAGACTATTTCTCTGCAGAGATGTAGAACCCCCTCTGAAATTCTAAATCTTAATATTTTGTTGTATGGGATCTTGCTTCTCTAGATTAGTTTCAATGGGTCTTGTAAGGAGAGTGCTTTGATACTAGCAGGTGCATACAACCACTTGATGAATAGTACTGCATCAGACTTAGTTTTATGGTACCCATTGTGAGCTCAGAAATGAGCTGCCTGTGTGTGGACTAATTAAGGTTGCTCAGTTTTGTTCACATGGCCTCCAACTTCAACATCCTTTCTAACACCTGACTTCATACAGTTTCATATCAATTTCTCCACAGTGCCTTTGAGACATAAGATCATCCATTGTCTTATGTTTCTCAGACTGCCCCAGGGCAGGATGGTCTAGGGCAAGAGAGCCTCTGCTAATGGATTTTGATTCTCTGGGAGATTCTTTGGTGGTTCCACGCTTCTACTTTTTGATCTGTGAAGTGGAAACAACAGCACTCAGTGAGCAGGAGTAACCAAAAGTTTGGTCTCACTGCTGATCTTTTCATCTAGATAAATGTATATATTCTAAAGACATCATTTACTCAGAATATTTTCAAGTTGTGTATTCCAGTCCTTGATTCTTGGAGACAAGGCCACTTGTGTAAGTGGACCTTAACTATTCTGATCACCCTTCTGAATCTCTGTGTCTGTTATGTTACCAGAGAGTCTTCCCTCCTCTTTCAAGTCAGGCATCTATTCACCTGATTAGATACATTATTCACAGCCCTTTTTTTCTTGGTGCAGTCATTTTAATTTACATGTGAATGTAAATTAAAAGGCAGAAGGTACTGATATGGAGAAGTATCACTTGATTGCGATAAAGCATCCATTCTTTGAGAGACTGTGAGAAGATTTTCATTCTGGTTTTTTTTTTGTCTTAACCATACTGCCACGTTTTTGCTCAGGAATTCTTGGTTTCTGTTGGAATGTTGTTCAGTAACAACTCAATATTGTACCCACTAAGCTTTGTATGCAAATGCAGGCCTTGCAGGGAAGCCTCATCGCTCACTGAAGCCTTATTTTTGCTTTACTTGTTTAAATGAGCTTGCTTTGTTTTCCTATGTATTCACAGGCTCTTAAAATAAGAGAGAGCTGCAACTGCCCATCTCTTTCTGGACCAGATCCTCGCCTCGTTTTCAAACGTAACATACAATATCTCCTGGAGTTGTCCAAAGACCAAGAAACCTCCAATTCTACAAAGCAAGAGCTCTCAAAACCAAAACCGGATTTTCCTCCCAAAGTGGAAAATATGCCAGTAACTTTTGCAGTTAAACCTACAAACTAAAAATAACAGTTCTCACTTCTTATGAAACTTGTGGTCCCTGAAGGTCTCTCTTATAATGCAGATTTGCCTTTGAACCATAAAGAAGATGTAAGCCACTCATATTCTCTGTTTCTTTCGTGTCATCTCTCACTTAAAGCAATAAGGAACTGTGTCCACACAAGAAGAGCAGTGTGTTGGAGGAGAAAGTTTCTTATTCATCAAGAGTTACTGAAATAAATCACTTCTCAGGGGAAAGATAATCTTGTAGAATCCAGTCACACAGTGTAATTTTCAGCTTTATCAGGCTCACCTTGATCAGAGGACAGAGGAGCCAGAAGCATCCCTAAAGCAGAGCAAAAAGTGCAGTTTTCCTCACTTAAGTTGTCTGGCTTATCTTGCTGTAATTTGGGTTAGATCTATTCAACTTCATTTGAGAAATAATGAGTAGAGCTTACTTACCTCCTGCTCCACATATGTTTAAAAATACTAAGCTGAGATGTGGTAATAGCCTGTGGGCTTGATACACCCCCTCTTAATTAGGAGGATTTACTGCTGGGATTTTTCTTCCTTCTAAGGCATTTTAGAATATGGATTGATTCAACATTTTTCTTCAAAGCAACCTGAAAGGGTTGCACAAAGTTCAATTAGAAAAAAGGAGTTAAACAATTTTCAAGGAAGTCTTTCTCTTGGAAGAAACACTGTACAGGAGCCATGAGTTTTTAGCAGCAGGGTGCTTTGCAAGGATGGCTGCTGCCTCTTTAAAGTGATCAGGGTAGCTCATCAGAGGGCAGTTTCTCTGCAGTGACAGTGATTCAGATATTTGGATAAGAAGTGATTGCTGATGTGCAAACGCCACAAGGCTTCTTGACTGCACAGCTTTTGCAGGTGTACTTTATCCTAAAAGGTGTCTCCTGTTCAGGAAACTGGCATCTAATGCTGAGCATCCTTACCTGCAAATCCCCCTCAAGCTACTCATAACATGGAGAGCAGTATGCTCAAGATGCTAAAGCTCTGCCTTTCTGAGGCCTTGAGGAACCTGTTCTTGTGGGAGGTTTCCCTGCCTATGGTGGGAGGTTGGAACTGGATGATCTTTGAGGTCCCTTCCAACCTAAACCATTCTATGATTCATCATGGGCTAGCCAGTAGAGGCAGCTGCTTAGTCTTTATTTGCACATTCAAGTTACACTTGCTTTCAATTGATGAAAACATTGAAGAGTTGACCTTAGAGGAAGATGTAGAAAAGAGTGACAGTTAATGAAAACAAAGAAGGGAAATCCCATTCCTTTATCTCCTAAGATGTATTTACTATTAAGTTTTCTTCATAATTTTTTTAAATAAAACCAGAATGCAAGTTTTTAAAAAGGAATAAAAAAAGGCAAAACCTCCTCAGTGCTGTCAGTGAATATAAGTGGAAAAGAAGAATGTGAAATAAGTAATTCCTTTCCTGACTTCAGTCAATGAACCGAGGTCCTGTGAGAAATGTCAGCAATGATCTGTCTACTCCGAGGTAAGTTAATGTATCTGTAATGCTGATGATTCTAGAGCTGAATATACAGGTCTAGACTGGCTGCATATTGCTTACAAGCTGCTTTTAAATCTCTGCCCAGTACTCGATTCAGGAGAGATGCTGAGGTGCTGGAAGGTGTCCAGAGAAGGGCGACGAAGCTGGGGAGGGGCCCGGAGCACAAACCCTATGAGGAGAGGCTGAGGGAGCTGGGATTTTTTAGCCTGGAGAAGAGGAAGCTCAGGGGTGACCTTATTGCTGTCTACAATTACCTGAAGGGAGGTTGTAGCCAGGTGGGGGTTGTCTTCTCCCAGACAACCAGCAACAGAACAAGGGGACACAGTCTCAAGTTGTGCCAGAGGAGGTCTAGGCTGGATGTTAGGAGGAAGTTGTTGGCAGAGTGATTGGCATTGGAATGGGCTGCCCAGGGAGGTGGTGGAGTCACTGTCCCTGGAGATATTGAAGCAAAGACTGGATGAGGCACTTAGTGCCATGGTCTGGTTGACTGGATAGGGCTGGATGCTAGGTTGGGCTGGATGATCTTGGAGGTCTCTTCCAACCTGGTTGATTCTATGATGGCAAGAGGCAGAAGGTCCAGCCTGACCATTCCTCATCCATCTATTTTTATTCTTAGTGACAGGAGTTTTTGTAACAGACAGTCAGTGATGTGTTGAAGTGTTTGGACATTGTCATTCCAAGGTCAACAAAAAAATAGATTTAGATTTCCCCATGGACCTTACAGGTTACACTGCAGCACCAGGACCCCAACACTGCTGCTGACTCCCCCTTCTCCTCCAGTCTCTTAAGATTGTTTCGTTAGCAAGGCTCCTGATTTGATGTGCAACTTAATGCTTGTCTCAGTTAGGACTGAGGAGAGCTTTTAGAGCATTTGAGATGAAGTTGAAACTGCACAAGTTTCATGTTTCTCCTGTCTGTTGTAAAGGGCTTAAATAGTGCAGTGGAAAGCTGGAGATAAAAGTTTGTAGATTCACTGAAAGAGCTTTTTAATTTGTATGGAAATGCTCTTGTGACCATTGTCATAGTGATGAGAGAGAAAAGGCTTGGGGGCAGAGCTCATAACTTGCTTTAAACCATGTTTTGTAAGTATCCTGGTCTAATAAAACATTTCTCTGCCTCATTTCAAACCTTACATTATGCATACACACAGAGATGCTATGGCCATTGCCAACTGCTTGAGGTTCAACGAGTCAGAGTGCAAGGTCCTCTATCTGGATTGGGCCAATTCTAGGCACAAGTCTAGGCTGGGTGCAGAGTGCGTTGAGAGCAGCTCTGAAGAAAGAGACTTGGAGATGTTGGTTGATGAACAGCTCACCATGAGCCAGCAGTGCTCTCATGCAGCCCAGAAGGCAAATAGTGTCCTGGACTGCACCATAGGGAGTGTGGCCAGCAGGGAAAGAGGGGATTCTGCCCATTTACTCTGCTCTCCTGAGACCTCATTTCCAGTACTGAATCCAGTTTGGGTGTCCCCAGCATAAGAAGGACACAGAACTGTTGGAGCAAGTCCTCAGGAGGGCCACGGAGATGATCCAAGGGCTGGAACACCTTTGCTGTGAGAATAGGTTGAGGGGGCTGGGGTTGTTCAGCCTGGAGAAGAGAGGACTCTGGGGAGACCTTAGAGCTGCCTTGCAATAGCTGAAGGGAGTTTGCAGGAAGGCTGCAGAGGGACTTTTCGTCAGGGTGTCTAGAGACAGCACAAAGGGGAATGGTTTGAGGCTGAGGGAGAGTTAGACTGGATCTTGGGAAGTTTTTCAGTAGGAGGGTGGTGAGACTCTGGCATAGGCTCTCCAGGGAGGTTGTGGATGCCTTCTCCTTGGGGGGTGTTCAAGGCCAGGCTGGATGAGGCCTTGAGCAGCTGCATCTAGTTGAGAGGTCCCTGCCCACGGTGGTGAAAATCTCTGAAGTCCTTCCAACCTAAGCCTTCTGTGAACAACGAAGGTACTTCTGCATTTCCACCACTGATGCTCTATGCTGTACTCCTGAGTTTCCTGCTGAAAGAGGAAATACATAATACAAATTTCACTAAACATCTTAATGCCTTTCCTCTAGTGACAGTGTTTAGAGATTTGCTAAGCAGAGGATGTACATTCAAGGCAGTCCTGTGATTAAAATGGCTTCTTGGAACTTCTGGGTTGTCATGTTTACCCTTTTCATTTTTTTTAGTATTGAAGTACCTCAGTGCCAGGAAAGCAAAGCAAACAGCTGTTAGAATGCTCTTTGTTCTTGAATTCTGTTTGTAGTCATTAAAAGAGAACAATCCTGCAAGCTTGATGCTTTTGTTCATTTGATTATGTAGGCTGCCACAGCTTTCTCTTTTTCAATGTGGCTTTGGTACCTCCATAGCTCTGGCTGAAAAGCTTTCCCTGGTATAATAATCCATTGTAAGCTGTTTTACTGTCATCAAAATTCTCTCTGCCAAAAATCTTCCTTATTTCTTCAGATCATGGAACAGGATGACCACAAAGCATGGTTGGTAGTAGAGGTAACAGAAGACTTTCCTGTCAGCAGTAAACTGACTTGCTGAAGTTTTTCATTAACCCTTGCAATGCTGTTTAATCACCTGCAGCAAGGACTGATATCAATAACATGCATTTCTCTGTCTCTTGAAGCAGCTGATAAATGCTTCTAGGTCTCTTGAAGCTGGCATGATGGCAGCATGGTACTGAATATCAGCAGCAGGTTCAGATCCACCCATGACGGGGAGAAAATCTAGGGCCAGAACTGATGTTCCTAATCATTCCTTAGCTTACTGCAGCACATTGCATGATGTCTGTGTGTCTGAAATTAGTGTCGTCGTAGCAGGTTGAAGTGACAGGCTTTGGGTGTTTGCTGCATCTAAAAGCTTGTTAGGTTGGCTATTGGGAGCACATTCTCTACTGTGAGGCTAGTGGATCACTGGAACAGGTTGCCCAGGGAGGTAGTTGAGGCCCCTGGCATTGGAGATAGATATTCCAGGTCAGGCTCAGGAAGGCTCTGGGCAAGTTGATCCAGTGGAGAATGCCCCTGCTTACTGCAGAGCAGTTGGACTAGGTGACCTTTGGAGGTCCCTTCCACCCAAACCATTCTGTGATTCTCTGTTTATTGGCAGGGTTTGGATGTACCTCTTTCTGTGTACTCGTTTGTTCTTTATGTAGTTACTCCTTAACTACTTTCTCTTACCTGCAAACTGGTTGCTGTTCTCATCACTGATGAGCTGATGGATGTGGTGATTATAGTAAAAAGAAAAAGAGAAAAAGTTTAGTCTCCATTCATGATTCCATCACAGAACCAGGGTTTGTTGTCTGTTTACTGTCACCTCCTGTGTAGTGCTATCTCGCAGCTAAAGTTGGCTACAGTTCTTTCTTTCCTCTGCCCTCACCCCATCTTTTTCTTGTGCTCCTGCTAGAAGCAGCAAAGGCTGCTGAGAGGAATCAGGATGAGCAGAATGGCCTCCTAGCTGAATCAAATAAAGGCTGGAGTTGAATGTTCTGCCTGTGATAACTTTATTGCTGGGGTTGGCAATTGTTGGCAGGTCTGTAAAGAGAACTGACGGAGTGTCTCTGGTGTCCCTCACTGCTGCCTACACATATTGCAGCCCTGCAGTAAATGTGCTGTTTGATCTCCTGCAGCCTAAGGCGACATGCCAAGTACAGACCTAGCAGAGTGTTCCTGGCTATGGTGTTCTGACTGTGCTGGTTACAGCCTGCTCTGCTTGAGACCAGCCAGGGGTTCTTGCCCTGCTTGATGAACGGGTGGACGCAGAGAATTGTTAGCTTCAGCACATAAATTCATTATAACTGTTAAACTAAGCTGAAATTGAACCTGTTGACCTGGAAGTGAATGGCTCCATAACATTTCATTAATCCTCTGAGATGTTTAATTCTTGCTAATTTGATATTTCAGATACAATCTTCTCTACTGATATAATGCCTTAATTAGTATACATTACATGATGTCTCTTCACACTACAGCATGTACAGTATTTATCCACTAGGAAAGTAATTCAGTACAGCTCAATTATAATACATTGACTAGAGTATAAAAGTTGAACAGGGTATGTGCAGGACTCATTATATTTTAAGCATATTCATTTTTCAAGCAAGCAGTCTTCTATTTGTTGATACCTATCACCTTGTAAAAATGATGTTCCTAAACCTTTTGTTACAGCTTAAACTAATTTCAACTGAAAATGGTACTCTGACAAATACTGGATTAATTAGAAAATCATAGCCAACAGTTGGTGGGACAACAGTTGATAGAAACCTGATGTGAAACTTAATCACCTGTGTAATAGCCTTAATACATTCTTGCATGCTGTTGGGATTGCAGTGGGACCTGCAGGAAACAGGCAAGGAGAAAGGTAAGCTGTGGAACTTGGTCATTTTGCTGCTGCCTTCCTGGGAGCAGTCAGTGGCGACACATAAAGGAAGAAGCTCTGGCAACTCATTTTAGAAACAGTTCATTTGATAAGTGGAAGTTTCTGGGTTTGGTTGGGTTTGTTTCTGTGCTTGTTTTTTATATGTGACCTGCCCACTTTTGCCTTCAGCTTTCTGGCGCACAGATTTTCATGAGAAAGATGTCTGTGTTATAACAGTGCTGGGACAAACCATGGGCAGCCTTGTGGTCATTCTGTCTTTCGTATTGAGAGGTACAAAGACTGATCTCCAAAGTCAGATCCATCAAAATGATACAAGTTGTTTTTTTTCTGTTCTTCATTTTCCTGTTCATGAGTGAAACCATGGCCACGGCCTTCGGTTTTTCTCAGGTTCTCATTGTGGCTTTTCTATAAAGTCATAGTGTCATAGAATGGCTGAGGTTGGAAGGGACCTCTGAGATTATCTACGTCAGCATCCCCACCATGTGCAGTGATTCCTCTCAACTAGACTCTACTGTTCAAGGCCTCATCCAACCTGGTCTTGAAGCCCCTGGCAGGAGGCATCCACACTCTCCCTGGGCAGCCTATTCCAGANTTCCTCTCAACTAGACTCTACTGTTCAAGGCCTCATCCAACCTGGTCTTGAACGCCCCTGGCAGGAGGCATCCACACTCTCCCTGGGCAGCCTATTCCAGAGTTCCAGCACCCTCATACTAAAGAACTTCTTTCTAAATCCAGTCTAAACCTACTCTCCTTCAGCTTCAAACCATTCCCCCTTGTCCTGTCTCTAGATGCCCTGAAGAAAAGTCCCTCTGCAGCCTTCCTGTAGGATCCCTTCAGCTATTGGAAGGCAGCTCTAAGTTCCCCCCAGAGTTTTTTCTTCTCCGGGCTGAACACCCCCAGCTTCCTCAGCCTGTCCTCATAGCAGAGGTGTTCCAGCCCTTGGCTTATCTTTGTGACCCTCCTCTGGACTGTCTCCAGCAGCTCTGTCCTTCTAGTCCAATGCAGAAAATTCATCAAGTGCCACATAAGTAGGGTGAGCCAAACCAACACTAAGTCACTGTGAGCAAAGGGTGTGTAGTGACCTGAGCAGAAGCAACTGAAAGTGCTGAATACTTGATAAACCTTCTAGAAAGATCTAAAGCTCTTGTACAAGTTTCACTGCAGATACTTCATAATCTCAGATCCTACATTTGACCTTTTCATGTGGTGGTTGAGATCAATCTAAGGGGTCACAAAAAGATGCAAGAATCTGCTGTAGGAGTGGTATTCTTAATTCCCTTGCTGCCCAGTTGTTGGAACTGCATAGAGGATTGGGCCCTTGACCCAACTGTCAGATGACACATCTTCCCCAGACTTGTACAGGATTCTTTTCCCTAGGTATTGAAGTAGGTTTTCTTTTGTCAGATCAATGTGTAGAGAAATATTACCCAGTGTTAGATGAGTCCTGCCCCAACCCACATGCTCTCCTTCCTGCCACTCTCTGCAATCCAAGACTTGAGTTAATTAAATTTATCTCTTTTGCCCTTCTAGCAACATTAATCTATATTGTATGTTTGGACTCTAGAGAATCAGAGCTCCTTATTCCTGCTTGGGATACGTCGTTGCCAGGTTCATTCTATGCATGCTAGGAATAAACAATGCAGTAAATGGAGAAAGAAAAACATAGCAGAGGTGCAGCAGTGTGATGTGTGAGCCACACGATGGCATCTGGGCTGCCTGAGCTCATCTGCAAACTGAAGCCTTGCAACCCCTTCATTTTTAGTCAGGCTTTACTAAATTATCAAGGTGATTTTCCCCTTTCAGTGTTAGCTGGCTCTTCCCTGCAGTCATCTCCAAACAATCATCCTTGTGAGCCAGCAAACTTCCTGTGGTTCTGGTTAAGGCTTTCAGTTCTTTATCTGGATAGCAGGTAACTTTACTGAAAGCTGCTGTTTGCAAAGCTTGACTTTCCTGAGCAGAAATGATCAGAAAGCAGTGGCTGATTGAGTGAAAATTTATACATATTGGGTTAAGTATGTGCCATTGGATTTACACTTGTACTAGCCAGTTTTGAACCCCTGTTGCAAACCAGGATTGTTTTCCTTCCTGAAGACAGAACCTTCTTTTCTTTCTGTTCCGATGGCTTGCCTCTGTCTAATGATTAAAGCAAGAAGATTTATGCTGTAAGGAGATAAGAAATACGCTTCCACCTGTGTTTCTGATGCTCTGGGGCCTGAGTTTTTTTCAATTCCCTTACAACCTGTTAGGGAACAGCAAGAGTGAGGCTACTCCACAAGGGAAAGAGAGCTGAGGGAGACTACAGCACTGCTTAGTCATGCCACAAGCTGAGTAAGCAGCAGGGAGTTAATGCTGGAATTGGATCCCATTGACCAATGTCCACCGATAAGTGAATCCTAGGTGTCAGGTCTGGTTCAGGACAGTTCAGGCCTGCTGTCGTGTTTGGGCTCTAACACAGCCATCTTGAGATAGGAGAGTCTAACTGTGTCATGTAAGAATGGGCTAATGGCAAAACTCCTAGCTAAGGAATGGAGATGCCACCTCTGAGAGTCTTGTAGATTTTCAGTGTCTTAAGTTTCTGCAAAAAGAAAATGTGAGATAAATCCAGGGGTGGCAAGGATGTGTTGGGCTGGTTATGAGTCTGAGGTGAGGAGAATGTGACATTTGCATTTGAAGTATGAGGGATAATGTAGAGGGGAAAAGCAGATGGAAGGAGGACTCTGTTTTTGTTCTGTGGTCTCAGTACTATTCGTTCTTTCTCTCTCTTCCCCTTTCCATGTTGAGGTATTTCGTGAAGGAAAATAAGGTGAAGGGAAATAATTGAGCTCGGTGTTTGGAGGGGCTGAATATGTTAGCTGGGTTTCAGAGACTGGAAATGAAGTGTCCTTGAATTCTCGGCCTGGAGAAGGTTTCACTGTTGTCTTTAAGCACTTAAAATGGTGAATGCTTCTCAAAGCAACCAGAACCTCAGCTAGCACTGTGTATGGTCAGTTTTTGCCCCTTTCTTTCCTATATCTGTAGCTGTATCACCCTCTCATTACTCTGATAACACAGATGAGGCTATATTGGTCTCTGTTACACCACTTTTTTTTAGCCAACAAACCAGAAAGAAACAAAACCCTTGAAAGGCAACAGGGTCCAATTTTCACTGTCAACAATGGGGCCTCTATACTGTTCACACTGAAATCCCTGGCAAAGATCCCAGTGGTTAGATCTGGATTTCTGCCTCCTTAAAACAATATTCTCCCTTTTGTGCTTTATCCTCTGCTTGACAGAATCAGCTGATTATGAGCTCCTGCACAGATGACATTTTATCTTCAGTAAGCAGGAAGGAGGCATGAATTAGGGCTTAGAAAAAAAGTGTTCAATAATTAGCCATGGAGGAAGGAAAACATCCTCACCTCCCCCCCACCCCCCAAAAAAAAGAAGGTATACAGAAAGAATTGACTGACTTTATTTGCCTGGGCTGGAAAGTTCAGCTGTAATGATAGTGGTTAAATTAATTATGATTATTTGGTGCCAAGGAAGCTAGCTTGTCCCCAGATGATGTGTGTTATTTTTTAACCAAGGTGAAGTGACTGCACACTGCTGCTGCTGCTGCTTGTCAGAGTCGTAGCTGTTGGGTATAGAATCATAGAATGGTTTAGGTTGGAAGGGACCTNGCAGTTTAACCCATTACCCCTTGTCCTGTCATGACAAAACCTTGTCAATAGTCCCTCACAAGCCTTCCTGTAGCCCCCTTCAAATACTGGAAGGCCACTGTAAGGTCTCCTCAAAGCCTTCTCTTCTACATGCTGCAGAGCCCCAACTCTTGTAGCCTGTCCTCATAGAGCTGCTGCAGCCCTCTGAGCATCTTCATGGCCTCCTTTGGACTGGCTTCAACAGTTCCACGTCCTCCATGTATTGGGGACTCCAGAACTGCACACAAGACTGCAGGTGGGGTCTGAGGAGAGCAAAGGGGCAGAATCCCCTCCCTTGCCCTTCTGGCGACGCTGCTCTTGCTGCAGCCCAGCACACGGTTGGCTGTCTCCAAAACTTGCTTACTGCATGCTCATTTGGGGTATGATGGCACAATCTGGTCAAACACTAACCAGTAAGCCAGAGTTGGGACAAGTCTGTGGAAGCATTTAGTGCTTTCTTTAAAGCAGTGTGGATAACTGTGGTGGACACAGTCTTGGACAACAGGGTGGGTTGTGGCAGCTGGCACAGAAAGGGACAGATCTTATGTTTTAGATGAAGCTAGAGGAAGCTTGTCTGGGGACTGTGCCAAGAGTGCCACCCTGCCTTTTGTAGTGACTGCTGTCATGAATGCTGCTCATCCTGTATCATCTCCTGTTCCCACATCTCTCTCCAGCTTCGACTGCAGCTTTAGTGCCTGGCTAGTCGTTAAGTTTGTGAGCAGAGCTAACATAACATGTCCCTTCTCATGGCTATGTGCTCAGGCCAGCCTCAGTTCTTCATGGTTGGTTAGTATCTTGTCACTGGCTAACTGGTTTTAGTGGTAACTTACTTATGATATGCTGATCTCTTTGTTGGCATAGAGGATCCACTCAAACGACTTCTCTGTCTGCCTATGGAAGCTGCTGAGAGCTGTGGACTTTGCTGTGACTCCCAGTCTATCAAGCCATCCCTTAAGGCATTTTCATCTCTGAACTTTGAACTTCAAGTTCTATTGTTCTCATGGTTCATCTTGCCTGTGGGGCACATATGACAAGAGGCAGTACATCTTGGAGGGTATTTCTTAATGGCTATAATGAACTGATACATCTAGGGCTTTCAGAAGGAGGAGCTTGAAATTTAACGGGAGTAACAAGGTCAGCTAATAAAATGAGCACAGCATTGGAAAAGTCAAGTGTTCAGAAGGTTCTCCTGCAGTGACAGTCTGATACACTGACCAGTTTCCCCAGCAATTGCCTTTAAACTTTTCCTTGTATTGCCACTGCTGTGGAGTCAGGCTGTCACTCATTGTCAGTGTAGGTGTCATAGAATCATAGAATGGTGTAGGTTGGAAGGGACCTCAAGGATCACCCAGCTCCACCCCCCCGCCATAGGCAGGGACACCTCCCACTAGAGCAGGCTGCTCAAGGCCTCATCCAGCCTGGCTTTAAACGCCTCCAGGGAGGAAGCATCCACAGCCTCCCTGGGCAACCTGTTCCAGTGCCTTACCACCCTCACTGTGAAGAACTTCCTCCTAACATCCAGTCTGAATCTCCCCTCTGCCAGCTTAAACCCATTCCCCCTCGTCCTAACGTGTCGGGTGTGAGTGTGGAGGGATATGGCTGCAGGTGGTCAGAGGGGTCACACCAAGGTGCCATGATAAAAGCAGTGCTATTTTCAGATAAGAAAAGGAAACAAAACTAGCACACAAATATTTATACCAGATTTGTTTCCTTTTCATATGCCAATCTAAAAGCATTTTTGCTAGACACAACTTTGCTGTAACAGCTTTACAAGTTCCTCTGTATTAGTAAAATGTTTTGTTATGGTCATTTGGTGTCATTTTTATAGTCTCTGCACACAGTTTTTCCTCCTGAAACTGCAGGAGCAAACCCCATGCACTGAAGCCTCTGCAGGGCCAAGAAGCACAGCTCTTCCTCTCTAACACTAGATCAAGCTGCTTTGTGACCTCTATCTTCCTCTAAGGCTTCCTCCATCTAACCTGCTTTCTTCTTATTCCCTGCTTTTCTACTTTAAACTTGGTTGCTTGTGAAAAATGTAAGGATAAATCCAGATAGCTACTCCAGTTACTACTCCTTTTTTTCTGCCTCTGTTTTAAAATGACAAGAAGAGCTTTGACAGCTGAGAGGCTAGGCAAGAAGAGGTGGCTTAACCCACAGAGTATTCCAGTGGCTTCAAGTAATGCGTGGCATCTTGAACTCTTCCTATAGAGACTTTCACCCCAGGTACTGATACATCAGTGGTTCTTAATGTGCAACCTATTAGCATGTTTCACTGCAACAGTCTAATGAGTTGCAGTAATCCAGCCTGGAGGTCAGAGATGAAAGGCTTGCTGTTGAAGCTGCTTATTGAACTTGATTCTCTCATCTTTAGAAGGTCAGGGAACTCATCCACCAAGAGAATGACCTTTGCCAGGGCACAGAGACTGATGGGCAGGCTGGCTTGTGCAAATCTGAATTCTGGAACCAGTCTTGGAAGCAGAAAGGAATGATTTCATGTTTTCAGTGAGGGAAGGCTGCTCTCTATCTGCCTTAGTTTAAAAGGCTAACACAGGAAATACTGCATCTTCTAAAAGCAAATTGACACCAGAAGAGAACACTTTGATTAGTATGCCGATGCCTTTGGTCTGCACTACCTCATTGGACTCTATGAGGTTATGTTTTCACATGTCCGCTCCAGTCCATCAGGCTGACCTGGTGCAAAGGTAATAGAAAAAATGCAACAAAGAAACTATCAGTACTGAGACAATTTCATCAGGGCTTTTTCCTTCTGTAAAGATTACCTAAGTGGAGAACACAAAAAAACCCAACTCTTAAAACTCTTGGCACGACTACAGCTTACTCAGGCTTCCTGAGGCGTTAGAGGTTCTGGTGCAAAGGCATACACAAAGCTCTGTCATCTGTAGAAAGGAGTTTAAAAAAAGAAAGGGAATCTGTCTAGCTGTATTTGTATCTCTCAACCTCCAGATGTGGGCTTCAGAGACCCTGGACTAGTCACCTAGGAAGCTCAAGAGCTTGCAAAATTCTCCCTTTTAATGTAAACAGTTTCCTGAAACTTCACTATTATGATTTATTTTGACATAGAATGGCTTAGGTTGGAAGGGACCTCGGAGATCCTCTACTCTAACCACCCTGCCATGGGCAGGGACACTTCTCAACTAGACTCCACTGCTCAAGGTCTCGTCCAACCTGGTCTTGAACAGCCCCAGGGAGGTGACATTCCTTGAGGTCCCTTCCAACCTAAACCATTCTATGATAAAACCTTCCTGTGCAGCCTATTCCAGAGTCTCTCCACCAAGAAAACACATTAATTTAGCATACTGTGAAACACAAAGGTGAAATATCTGAGAGGTTTGAGGGTTTTGCTCTTTCAAAGCCTGTTAGATTTTGGCCAGAGCTTGGTGGAAGAAGCAGAATCACCTTCTCCCCCGCTCCTTTTATGTTGTGTGTTTTGGGTGTTTGTTTCTTCCACTTCCTTTGATTTACACTGTCACCCAGACAAATCAAAGCCTACCCTTTATTTATTGCAGCTAGCAAGAGTATGCTGCAGACTTAATTCAGGATATGGACTCAAATCCTTCCCTGGAGCAGAGTGTAGTACTTTGTCATTTGCAAAGACTTGGAAGCACAGAATTCCTGTAAACACAAATAAATTCAGGGCAAATTTTGAATTACACATGTAGTTTGAATGAATATGTTGGAATTGGAGCAGCACACAGCAAGATGAATCTATCCATCATGGGCATTTAGTGTAAAGCCAGTATTTGCTTTTCTTTGCTATCCACATAGATTTGATCAACATAGCAGTTGTGTCATTTGCTAAATACATGGGCTCTGCTCTCCAGGACACCAGCTCATCAGTTACCAAGTGAGCAGCCTGTCACAGGGCCTGCACAGATCATTTGTAACTGTCAGGTACCCAGAGATCAGAATCTTTCCAGAGTCCCATCCTTTGATGCCTTGGAAATAGGCTGCTTGCACCTGATAACAGGCCTTGCTGGTTAGGAAGGAGGTGCTGGACCTGAAACCTAGATGTGGAATTGTAAAGCTTGGGTGTCCTGAAGTCAGCTGGTGGACACCACCCTGCAGCACAGTAGCTTCAAATCTTTGTATTAATTTTTCATTGATGTGTGAGAGCACAGGCAGTCCCTTCAGCACAGTGGGTTTGAAATTCTCTCTCTTGAATCAGCATCTGCTGCCTTGCTTTAGAAGTCATGGGAGGGCATGGAAACCGTGTTACAAATTTAAGGTAAGGTCTAGGCAAAATCTAGGACAGCAAACAAGTGCTTTGAGAGCTGCAAGACCTGAATTGACACCCTGCCCCAAGTCCAGATGCCAAACAATTGCATGAGGTACAGGGTGCAGGTTTTTTATTGTTGATTGGGGTTTTCTGGTTGGTTTGGCTTCTTTTGTTTTCCTTCATCATCACAGAATTAAGCAGGTTAGAAGACCATGGCACTAAGTGCCCCAGGCAGGCTTTGCTTGAACACTTGCAGGGACAGTGACTCCACCACCTCCCTGGGCAGCCCATTCCAATGCCAATCATTCTCTCTGACAACAACTTCCTCCTAACATCCAGCCTAGATCTTCTCCAGTGCAATTTGAGACTGTGTCCCCTTGTTCTGTTGCTGGTTGCCTGGCAGCAGAGCCCAACCCCAGCTGGCTACAGCCTCCCTGCAGGGAGCTGCAGACAGCAATGAGCTCTGCCCTGAGCCTCCTCCGCTGCAGGCTGCACACCCCCAGCTCCCTCAGCCTCTCCTCACAGGGCTGTGCTCCAGGCCCCTCACCAGCTTTGTCGCCCTCTTCTGGACACCTTCCAGCACCTCAACATCTCTCTTCAGTTGAGGAGCCCAGAACTGGACACAGCACTCAAGGTGTGGCCTCACCAGTGCTGAGTACAGGGGCAGAATAACCTCCCTTGTCTTGCTGCCCACACTGTTGCTGCTCCAGGCCAGGATGCCATTGGCTCTTTTGCCCTCCTGGGCACACTGCTGCCTCATCTTCAGCCTGGAAAGCTAAGAATTCACATCTCTTTCATCCTGTCAACTGCATCGAGTACAAGGTGCAGTTTTTTTGCTGTTCATTGGGGGTTGTTGGTTGTTTGTTAATTTTTTGGTTGGTTGGTTTGGTTTCTTCTGTTTCCTCCCATATTCCTGCTCCCTGGAAAGCTAAGAACTTACATCCTTTCCTGTTTCTTTGTTTCCTTATCCTTAGTAGGTTCCTTAATTATATTTAGAATGATAATTTGCAAGCATAACTGGTTGGAAGGCACGTCAAGGATCACCCAGTTCAGTGTTTTTCAGCCCCTGCTGTGTTTTCTTGTATCTTATCTGAGTCAAAGGGTTTCACAACATTGATGCTGGACAGTTTAAACATTATTTTACTCTCCTATATCCTAATATCTGCTGTAAAACACCTAATGGTTTAGATCCCTAATCTGGGCTAATTGAGATCTGTTTCATTTTCTGTCTTAAAAAGATTTTTAATCATTAATGAATGAGTAGCTGAAACATTTAACTTCAACAGAGCAGCAATTTCCTAGTGGCTGCATGTAGTCCTAAGCCCAAATTTCCCAGGGATTTTGCAGTGAGGCCAACTGCCATGGATTAAGTGCTTTTTAAGGACATGTTGAAATACTTCTGGTTATTTGGATTACAGATTCCCTCCATATTGCTGACATTATGGGCCTTGTGAACTATAATACTTCTTTGGGAGCATCTGTATTCTGTCACTGTAGTAATGCACATCAATAAAGGAGCTCTGGTGACCTAGGTAATTCCAGTTGTCTGTCTCTCCATCCCTTCTTTTTATCACTAGGAAGCAGAAAGGAAATATTAGTGTTCCTTCTTGTTCCCATGAGACTTCTGATAAGTCTCAGGTTCTTCTTGAGAAAAGGATGATAAAATCTTTTTGTGTCTCACAAACCTGTTAGTCACTAATTCATTTCAGCTTTGTGATCATCTGGGAAATTACCTACTTGCCTTTTATAAATTAGTAAATATATGAAAAGGCTGAGCTAAGGTGCACTGCAGTAGGAAGATGACTGCTCCTCTGAGCCCAACTGCAAGTTTTGCTCAAGCAGACCTTCAGACCTCAAGGTGTTTGACAAACTGTCCATGGTGGTGAAAAAGCCATTTTCCATTTCTTTGTTTTGCTGTTGCTTAGGAGAGCTGCACTGTGTGTTTTGTGATTCTGTGATCCCTGCTGCTATGCTAAGCAGCACACGAAGATGTATTTCTGTGCTGGGATTCCCAGCACACCTAAGTAGAGCTCCAGATGAAGCCTTCTGTTTCCCTGTCACAGCCCAGCAGATCTCACTGATGCAAGACTGTTTCTGATAATCAGTCTGATAGTTCTTAGTCTCAAAACCCTATGAGGAGAGGCTGAGGGAGCTGGGGTTGTTTAGCCTGGAGAAGAGGAGGCTCAGGAGTGACTTCATTGCTATCTACAACTACCTGAAGGGAGGCCGTAGCCAGGTGGGGTTGGGCTCTGCTGCCAGGCAA
Source organism: Tricholaema leucomelas (assembly GCA_013400475.1). NCBI lineage: Eukaryota > Metazoa > Chordata > Aves > Piciformes > Lybiidae > Tricholaema lacrymosa > Tricholaema leucomelas. The sequence goes on from WAAF01012070.1 coordinate 240,443, forward strand.
GTAGCAACAGAACAAGGGGACACAGTCTCAAATTGCACTGGAGAAGATCTAGGCTGGATGTTAGGAGGATGTTGTTGTCAGAGAGAGTGATTGGCATTGGAATGGGCTGCCCAGGGAGGTGGTGGAGTCACCTTCCCTGGGGATGTTCAAGAAAAGCCTGGCTGGGGCACTTAGTGCCATGGTCTGGTTGACTGGATAGTGCTGGGTGATAGGTTGGAGTGGATGATCTTGGAGGTCTCTTCCAACCTGGTTGATTCTATGATTCTGTGAGTTTTGCACCATTACACCTAGCCAGCTCCCCTAAAAAAACAGCTTTTTGCTCTTCTACATCTTTCAAACACCTGCTACTGACACTGCATTTTCACTTGGCCCTCCCTACACTGAGAGCCTCAATTCAGACTGAATCCCCACATCCCCATATCATTTATGCTTTTGCATTTTAGTGTCCAGTAACTTTGTCAGCATCTTACTTTGACTGTGTTTGCATACTCCTAAGTGTGTGATTCTGTGCCCCCAGGTTGTTTTAGTGACATTGGCCAGGTAGGAAAGAATTGCCAGACTTCCAGAGAGTCTTTGCCTTTCAGAGCTGAGGTCAGACCTTGCTTGAACACCGACGTACTTTCCTGCATGTTAATTTTAGTTAATAGCTGTTCAGTAAAACAATGCATCCAGCTCAAGATCTATGGCACAAATTAAGCTGAACACCCAAACAAATTCAGCAGCAGACCCTGGCCTCAGTGGGCTCTTTAAGTCCGGTGTAACATCCATTTACATTGTTTTATTTCTCTCTCAAACTGTAACTTGCTCCCTGTGGGGTTACACTGAGTTAGTTTCATTTTCACATTGTACCAGCACCACAATAGTCTTGCATTTAAATAGTCTCATTTCATTTTGATATGGTGATGTCATCTCCACAGAGGCATATTGAGGCTGCCTGGAGATTTTAGTGAGAGTACCAAGGCACTACCCAAGCTAGCCTGGTGGCCAGAGGCACTGCTGTGCTGCACTGTCAGCTCAGCTTCCATTTCTGAACCCTGCCCTCTTCTCTGGGCTGAAAATGCAACGTGTGTTTGTGTCCTTTGAGCCCCTTTGCTGTCTCACTGTCTCACAGAAAGCGTATGCATGGGAAACAGAGTCTCTGGGAAAGCTGATAGTGCAGGCAGGCAATGCTGGGAAAGGACACAGGCAGGGCTGGCTCTCTTTCATCAGCGTTTCTCCACGGCTGAGATCAGTAGAGAGTCTTCTGTAGTTTCTACTCATGACTGAAGCTGTGGTCTGGAAAATTCGTTTTAAGGGGCAAGGAAGGTTGAGTCCATTGCCCAGGTGCCATGGAATATATGTAACCAACCACCTGGCTGTTGTGGAACCAAGAACAACTAGACATTAATGAGCAGATGCCCAGAGACCTCTGAGAAACATGCAGGCAGAGCTACTGCAGTGCCCCAAGTCCCCTGAATACCATGGTAACGCATAGCACTTCCAACTCTAAATGTCAACATCCTAATGGCAATCCCTGTACATCTGTCTGCAGTCTGCCTCTCATAAACAACTCACAACCTGTGTCCTGCCACTGGAGACTTTCTCCTAGACCACCCTCTCCCAGCTCAGTATGAGCCACTCGGGAAAGGAGGGATCCAAGTTTCCCCTGCTAACAGCAACGTCTGCTAGGCTGGGACATGGCTCTGGGACTTCACCCCACACCTTCATTTCTGGCAAGCCTCTTGATTTCAGGGCAACAGCAGAGCTGGTACTTTAAGTCAAGGAGGGATTTATTTATAGAGCTACCATTAAATCAGCCTAACACAGTCACACAGTATTTATGGCAGGATTAGATACATGACTGCACCCAGTGCAAACAGAGATTCTCACTTTGTGGTGGAACCTTCCCTTGTAAGGGAAACACTAAAGTGCATTTCTGTCCCTGCTGCTGTAAGATTTCCAGGGACAAATTCAATCAGGCTGTTTGACTGTAAAGGTGAAGTCTTCTTTGTGGTTAGTGTTTTCCTTTTAATTATTTAGCTTAAAAAGAGCTGAATTCTGCAGCTTTTGAGCTTGAGGGTTAGTGGTTTGGTTTGAATTTGGTTTGAATTCTCAACAATAGCAGGGAGACTACTTAGTGTGAACCTACAAAAGCACTTCTGTGAAGCTGCTGGGTTTAGGCTTTTCTAGAAAGATGCAAGAATAAAACCATTTGTTAGAGCTACCTCTGGGATCTAGTGCCTGTATACATTTGTCAAAAGACACAATATTGAATGCTTCATTTTGCAAACACTAGGCCAAGATAAATTATATCTGGGTGTTGAGCCTTCCTGATATAAATCAGTGGCATATCAATAATAGGATTCAGCTTCCCTCTGAAATTTTAAAGTAAATGTGCTAGGATCCTTGTGGGAAATAGTAGGTTTCATTTCATGGACTTCTGCAAGAAGTATTGTCAGTGGAGCCTGCTTTTTAATCTGCCCAAGAAACGAATGGGAAAGGAATTGTAAAGAGATGCCAACTGAAAGGGGTTGTGAGGGTGCTTTGGAACGTGTCTTTCTGACTGATAAAGCAGAGAGGGCATTTGAAAGCCCACACTTAAGTTATTTAAGATTAGAGATGAAGAAATAAATGCTTTCTAAAGGGCAGATGAGACTTGGAGGTTAAACTGCATGAGGAAAGAAGACTACATGTAAGACAAGCAATGTACGGAGCTGAGTATTTGTTGCGCCAGTCTTTGGCTCAGAAGGCTTGGGGCCAAATCTTCTCCCAAGTCTGAAGTAACAATTAGTTTGGTTGTTTGATTCCAAGCTTCACTTCTCACGTCAGGCACAAGTGCAGTTCTGAAATCTGTTTGTTATGATTGACATTTTACACTGATTTTCAAGCACTTTTGCTCACTTACACGGCCCTCAGTAACACTTTCATGGACCGTCTTTCAAGGCTGACTTTTCACTTATGCTTTGCAAAGACTATCTGCTAATTTGCTGTGACATTCATATTCATCACAACCTGGAAACAGCCAAGGCTGGAGCTTTATGCCCTATGGCTTTCAAACCATCATTCTCCTTATAGACAGAATACTGAATCTGCTTTTTCCCACTTTGAATTTGAAAGGAAATTCTGCAGTGGCTGATATTCTCCCAGGACTTTAAACCCTGATACACGAGCACCAGAGAGCCAGCTGTGAGAGACAGAGATTGCTGCAGTCCTTATTCATCCCTTATTCAGATACCTAAGGTGCAAAGCAGAATTAGGTTCATCTTATCCTCTGTGTGTGCTACACATCAGCAGTAGGTGCGCAGTTCCTCCACTGACTGCTGCTGCCCTGAGACACCACTGAAAGATTTGATAAAGATGCTAAAAGGGAAGAAAACGAATAAATGGAAGAAAAGAAGCTGTGCCCCACATGGCAGAGGTAGTGAAGATAAAAAATGGAGAAACAAGCAAGTGGAAACAAAAGAAATGGAGAATTTCAGCAAAGATGGCAAGCAGGTAACAGATGAGCCCATGTGCTGCAGGCCACCCAGTAACACAAATAGCAGAACCTTGTCACCATGTGTACTGGGTTCCCTTTTTCTCCTTTAGAAAACATCAAAGAAGTAGATCTGCTTTCCCACTCTGTAACCCCAAAGAGTGGAAGAATAAATAGTTCAGAGGCCAGGGGCTGCATCTAAGAGTCCTAACCTAAATTCACTGCTTTGTCACAAGCTTCCTGAATAACCCAGGGCCATCAGTTCCTTTAGTAGTGCTCCTGCCCAGCAGCAGTGGAGTGATGTAATTGCTTCTTTCCCTTCAAAGAATGTGAAAATCCTTGTGTTGCAATCTGGAGGGCTGGATAGATGTGGACAGGAATCAGAGTGTATTTGGTGGCATCATTATCTTAGTCCCTTGCCATTTGCTTGCAGATTTTTGTTCCTGTGCATTAAAACAAGAGATGGTCAGAATATTTCAGAGAGGAAGGAAGGCTGGGGAGGGACTATTTACAAAGTCTTGTAATGACAAGACAAGGGGTAATGGGTTTAAACTGGAAGGGGGGAGATTTGAACTAGATGTTAGGAAGAAGTTCTTGGCAGTGAGGATGATGAGACACTGGCACAGTGATGAGACACTGGCACAGGTTGAGGGGTGGTGAGACACTGGCACAGGTTTCCCAGGGAGGTCGTGGAGCACAGAAGCACCCAACGTGATCAAAGATCACGTTGGGTGCTTCTGTGCTCCACGACCTCCCTGGAGGTGTTCAAGGCCAGGTTGGATGAGGCCTTGAGCAACCTGTTCTAGTGGGAGGTGTCCCTACCTATGGCAGGGAGTTGGATCTGGGTGATCCTTGAGGTCCCTTCCAACCTAAACCATCCTATGCTTCTATGATTTGAAGATCCTGGGTGATCCTTGAGGTGCCTTCCAACCTAAACCATTCTATGCTTCTATGATTTGAAGATTCTGGGGCTTTTCAGCCTTAAATATTGTCATGCAGATCTTCAGACTGGACTCACTGACTCCACTGTAAATTAATATTTCACCTGTAGCTGTCTGCCATGTGATAGGAATTAATCCTAGCCCTCAGTGGCACTCCTTTTTTTTTGGTACTCTGCAGGGTTTAATGGTTTAGGGGATTATAGAGTCAAATTCAACTAAGTAAAGGAGAGTGAGAAATCATACTTCTGCTAGTACTGAGAAATGCTTATGCAGCTGCATGTTTCTACTTCTTTTACAGTAAACATTGTTTTATTCATGCTTATCATAATATTTTCTTGGGTAATAAGTCACACAATGCAAGGCATTGCCCTCCTCTTTTGTGTTTAATTGTATTGATATTGTTTGTTTACAGATGGCAAATGCTTTCCTAGATGAAAGCAGATAAAAGGCATGGCTGAATCAATCACACAAGATAGGAAAAAAACAATGTGTATTAGCAGCAATCTGCTGGTTGTTAAAAAGTGGGGCAAGCAAGAACTTGGTACTTCGTGGTTACACTTGTTAATGTACAAGGGAACTAGTGCAGCAAGCAGAACTTGGCTTTTACAGGAGGAACATATCTATTAGGTTAGCTGAAAGGAGGTCAGGGTGGGAGTGAAAAGGCTGTGTTGCCTTCTGCAGGAGTCACTGCTGACTAAACATGCAACCTGGAATCCTGGGGGGGGTCAAATCTCCATGTCTTAAGTAATCTGTGGAGTTATGTAGAGGCTTCCTGACAGGTAGTCTAGGAAAGAAAGTGTTTGCACTACAAGAAAGTTGATCTTCTTACAGGTTCTGAAAACCTTGGCCATTGCAGCTGCTCTTTGATCTATTAAATCTTCACTAAAGTCACAGAACCACAGAATGGCTCAGGTTGGAAGGGACCTTAGAGATCATCTACTCCAACCTCCCTGCTGTGAGCAGGAATGCCTCTCAACTAGGCTTGGCCGCTAAAGGCCTCATCCAGCCTGACCTTCAATACCCCTGGGGAGGAGGCAGCCACAATGTCCCTGGGCAACTTATTCCGGGGTTCCACCACCCTTGTACTGAAGAACTTCTTCTTATGATTCAGGCTAAATCTACTCTCCCTCAGCTTCAAACCACCACTCCTTGTCCTGTTATAGAATCATAGAATCGACCAGGTTGGAAGAGACCTCCAAGCTCATCCAGTCCAACCTGTCATCCAGCCCTAGCCACTCAACCAGACCATGGCATTAAGTGCCCCAGCCAGGCTTCGCTTGAACGCCTCCGGGGATAGTGACTCCACCACCTCCCTGGGCAGCCCATTCCAATGCCAATCACTCTCTCTGCCAACAACTTCCTCCTAACATCCAGCCTAGACCTCCCCTGGCACAACTCCCGACTGTGTCCCCTTGTTCTGTCCCTGGGTGCCTGGCAGCAGAGCCCAACCCCACCTGGCTATTGCTACACATCCTTATGAAATGTCCCTCTGCAGCATTTCTTTAGGATTCCTTCAGGAGTTGGAAGACAGCTCTAAGGTCCCCTATTTAGGTTACATTAGGATCAGTCTTGCAGCTAATGCCCATCTCTCTTATGTCCAATCCTTAATCTTAACCCCCATTGCACTTACACATGTTACCTTTGCAGCTATGACAAGTGACCTTCTTGGGCTTATGTAATGCTAAAATAGGGCTAAATTGATTGTATTAGTAAGGACTCATTGCCCTAACATCTTAGTTACTACTCCAAGTATTTTGGACGTGCCACAAAACTGCAGGATGCAGAAGTACCACTAACAGCTGTGGAAGTTCATTTCCCAGTCAGATGTTTTCATTCATCTCAGGGACCAGCTGTAGCAGTTGTCTAATCAGGTACAACATGCTACTGTTGGGAAGCAACATAAAGAAATCGGGGGGAAAATAAACCCAGCATGTTTGCTGTGAAGATCAAGAGTCACATCCACATGTGGTGTCACTTGCTATCAGGAAATAGCTCCTGATACCATATGTGTCACTACCTATCAATATCACTGGCTATCAATAGTTTGTTGCTGGGGTTCCTGTAGTCAGACCCTAGCAGAGCTGTACTCCCATGCTGGAGTTAGCACATTGCTTCCTTTCAGAACCAACACAAGACGGACATGGACCTGTAGGAGTCCAGAGGAGGGCGACAAAGATGCTCAGAGGGCTGGAGCACCTCTGCTACGAGGACAGGATACAAGAATTGGGGCTCTGCAGCCTGGAGAAGAGAAGGCTTCGAGAAGACCTTATAGTGGCCTTCCAGGATCTGAAGGGGCCTACAGGAAGGCTGGGGAGGGACTATTGACAAGGTTTTGTAACGACAGGATGAGGGGGAATGGGTTTATATTGGCAGAGGGGAGATTCAAAGCAGATGTTAAGAAAGGGTTCTTTGGAGTGAGGGTGGTGAGACACTGGCACAGGTTGCCCAGGGAGCTTGTGGAGCACAAAACCACCCGATGTAATCTTTGATCTTTGATCACATCGCATGGTTTTGTGCTCCACAACCTCCCTGGAGGTGTTCAAGGCCAGGTTGGATGAGGCCTTGAGTGACTTGTTCCAGTGGGAGATGTCCCTGCCTATGGCAGGGGTTGGGACTGGCTGACCTTTGAGGTCCCTTCTAACCTAAACCATTCCATGATTCCATGATTCTGTGATTCAGGAGCTGGCAGTGTTCAGCCTGGAGAAGAGGAGACTTAGAGGGGACCTTATCACTCTCTACAACTACCTAAAAGGAAGTTGTAGTCAGGTGGGGGTCAGGCTTTCCTCCCAGGCAACTTGTGACAAGAGGGCATGGTCTGAAGCTGTGCTAGGGAAGGTTTAGGTTGGATATTAGGAATCTCTTCTTCGTGGAAAGGTGATTAAGCACTGGAATGGACTGCCCAGGGAGGTGGTGGAGTCACTGTCCCTGGAGGTCTGTAGGAAAGGATTGAATGTGGCACTTAGAATCATAGAAT
>WAAF01012070.1:248287-263781 GCA_013400475.1 Tricholaema leucomelas
ACAGCTTGGTGTCATCTGCAAACTTACTGAGGGTGCACTCAATTCCTCTGTCCATATCACTGACAAAGATGTTACAGAGCACTGGTCCCAGCACTGACCCCTGAGGAACACCACTTGTCACCGGTCGCCAGGTGGACATTGTGCCATTGATCACCACTCTCTGCATGCGACCATCCAGCCAATTCCTTATCCAGTGAGTGGCCTTATCCACTTGGTGGCATGGTCTAGCTGATGTGGTAGTGTTAGGTTATGTGCTGGACTTGATGAACTCAGAGGTCTTTTCCAGCCTCAATGATCCTGTGATTCTGTAATACTGTGACAAAGGTGTTCTGGTGTAGTAGGCTAAGTTCAGAAGGTTATTACTGGTCTTAGAACACATTTCTACTGTTGACAGACAGGTAAGCCATTAATAGGATTTAAAAGTTACTATTAATTTAAAAGAGAAGCCCTAGAAATGGACCAGCTTCAGTTTCTGTGTCATTCAGATGTAGATGTCCATCAGCACCTAGACAACATAACAGTCTTGGAATACCTTCTTGCTTTACACATGCCAGGCTGTGGGTTGTACTTCAATAAATGTTCTTCTGAAGTATGCATAGTGGGGGGGGGGAAAGAAGTCCCTTTGACTTCTCTTTCCCCCCAGTATTGCTGTTATTGATTGGTCCTTACTGGTGAATAATGACTTTCTTAAAGCAGAAACAGATTACAAAGTCAAATCCAAGAGCATTCAGGCCAAATTCTGCTTTCACTGACACCAGTATAAATCCAGTGGCACTCAAGTGGATTGCAGATTTACACTGGTGTAACTGAAGGCAGAATTTTGCCCTGAGTCTTTACCAACTCATTAGGGATAAATAGCCTTTTAGCTAATGAAAATGTAGCATTTTTGTTAACAGCTTCATAATGATATACATTGCCTTGGTAATTGGAAAATTAACTTGCCTTTTTCCTTTGGTAAAACGTGGACCTTGTTGAAGTTGTTCCATAGTAAAATAATTGAGCCATAACATCCAGACACCCAAAACATGCTCACAGCATTTAAGGATATGCAAAAGGCAGCTATAAGCAGCTAAGTGCTGCTCACAACTGAATGAGGACAGAGCTGAGAAAAAGATGAGTGGTTTGAGTTCCCCAGTGCCAAATGGGGACATAGGCTCTTGCATCAGGCTTGTAAAACTCTTCCTCTTCCCACCAAGTGGAGTTTTGGACAGTGACTGACCATGTGTAATGTCAGGATGAGGGGGAATGGGTTTAAACTGGCAGAGGAGAGATGCAAATTAGATGTTAGGAAAGGGTTCTTTGCAGCGAGGGTGGTGAGACACTGGCACAGGTTGCCCAGGGAGCTTGTGGAGCACAGAAGCACCCAATGTGATCAAAGATCAAATTGTGTGCTTCTGTGCTCCACAATCTCCCTGGAAGTGGTCAAGGCCAGGTTGGATGAGGCCTTGAGCAACCTGTTTTAGTGGGAGATGTCCCTGCCTATGGCAGGGGGATTGGAACTGGCTGAGCTCTGAGGTGCCTTCCAACCTAACCCATTCTATGATTCTATATCCTGATGCAGGGGGTTGCATTTTTCTGAATCCTAGCTTTTTTTTTTCCCTCCTGATTAGTTTGATTCAGTCTTCACAGGCTCTATAGGGAACCAACCTTTCCCTTCACATATACAACAGGAATTTTGTCAGGTTTGGCCTCAAACACCTCCTATTTTGCACAGCAGCTCTTAATACCTCTTACTTGTGAGGTTGTTAACGAAGCCTTTGTCTTAGTTTCACAGAAACAGAGAATCACAGAATGTTGGGGGTTGGAAGGTGCCTCTAGAGATCATCCAGTCCAACGCCCCCTGCCACAGCAGAATCATCTCGGGCAAGCCACACAGGAACACATCCAGGTGGGTTTTCAAAGTCTCCAAAGAAGGAGAATCCACAGCTTCTACTCTGCTCTGGTGACACCATGCCTGGAATACTGTGTCCAGTTTTAGGCTCCCCAGCTCAAGACAGACAGGGACCTGCTTGATAGAGTCCAATAGATAGAGTTACAAGGATGCCTGGGGGCCTTGAGCATCTCTGCTGTGAAGAAACACTGAGCGCCCCGGGGGCTGCTTAGTCTGGAGAAGAGAAGGCTGAGAGGGGATCTGATCAATGTCTATAAATCTCTGAGGAGTGGGTGTCAGGATGAAGGTGTCAGACACTTTGCCAGTGCCTAGTGATAGGACAAAGAACAACAGGTGCAAGCTAGAGTACAGGAGGTTCCACCTCAACACGAGGAGACACTTGTTTATGGTGAGAGTGATGGAGCCCTGCAGCAAGATGCCCCAAGAGGTTGTGGAATCTCCTTCTGTGGAGACTTTCAAACCCACCAGGTTGCATCCCTGTGTGATCTGCTCTGGGTGATCCTGCTTTAGTGGAGTGGGACTCAATGATCTCTGGAGGTCCCTTCTGTGAAATGAAATGTGTACACTGTCTGTGTCCAAGGGACTAGGTAAGTGTGTGTGTGTTACATTAACTACCTTACAAAGCAGGTTTTAGCCATCTATTTAATACTTACTTATGACAGTAGAACTGAGGTTAAACTGACCCTGAGGATGCTTTACAGATGTTTCTGTGGGTGTCAGTCTGGGTGATTTTCACATTTCCTTTTCTGTTGCATCATTGGGTATGGAGACAGATAACTCAAAAAGCTGAAGAGCAATTTTGTTGTCCATTTCTCAGCATCTGCTTATTAAGTTGAAGTCAAACATTTCTGATTTCTCTTGTATTTACAAAAGCAGTAGTAATAAATATTGACAAAGCTAAACAGCCCCTGGGAAGGAGCAGCCTGGAACTGCTGTGCAAACAGGCTTTAAAAATTACCTACAGACAATAGGGCTGTATTAAACTAATAATAATCCAAAAGAGAGCATTTGCTTGAATGCTTCTTCTCTTGCTTCCTTTTACATTGAGGAATAATGATGGATCTTGTGCTAGTTTTGAATGAAAATATCAGTTGGGGAGGGGATTTACATAATAAAATTACTAGAGCATGGAAAGCTTTTAGCATTGCTTTCTGATTTTCCTCTGTGTGTCACTGAAGTTTTATGGAAAAAGACAGATGATTGCAAGTTTGTTTAGGGAAACAAATCCTGTGGGCTGTGTGTGTATGAGATCTTTACATATGACAGCTGGCCCAGCTCACAACACTCGGGGTTCCTCCTACGCTGCTCCTACAAAGCAAAGCCATACTTGTGCAGAGTGCCACATGTGGGGCAAAATGTGGTCATTTACCCACTTTTTTGGATGTAGCAGAGATGGCCTTCTTAGTTAGTGCTCTTTGGAGTGCACCCACCAAAGAGAAGATGGAATCAGACATCTGTTATCCAGTCCAATAATATATATATATATATATATATATATATATATTTCTTGTGCTTGCAAAGGGAAGATTTTACATGAAAATAACATCTTTACACCATAATTAACAACCAAGTAATCATTTAGTGGTTATCTGTGTCTGAGCTTTCTTTATAGTAGAGCAAACCTGGCAGTGGCTTGTTTTTCCAGTAGAGCAAGCCAAGACATCTTCCAGAGTCCGGTGGGAAAGGAGTTAGTGTTAGAGTTGAAGGACCTGGGTGTGGAAAGCCTCTTTTCTTGTGGATTATAGACAGGGTATGGCACTTAGATCTGAATTCATTGCTTCCTCTCACAGCCTCAACTATTCAGCTTGAGTTTTATTTACAACTTTTGAAAATCTTCCTAGTGATCTGACTCTCCCTAAAATGGGAAGGAGGTCTCTTGTTGAGCCAAGTGGATGAACAGGGAACTGGCTAAGCCTCAAGTGAGGAAGACCAAGGTAAAAGGTGGAGGAGAAATGTGATTTCAACATCTGAGTTGCTGGTTTGTCATACTCAGATTCTTTCATTGTTTCATCCCTGCATCACAGGTCTCTTTCTAGAGGAAGCTGCAAAAATGATGTCTGGTCCTGCAGCCAAAATCTGCCTGGTATCCATGTCTGATGCCTGTTTTACCTTATTCTTGCATTATCCTTCCTGTAATGCTGCCTGGTTTGGATTGGTGCTGAGTTTCTGTCTGTGGCCTGATTCTGACTCTCTAGATGGAGATATTTGGTGAGCTTTCTGCACTCCTCTCAGACTGAGCTCCTGTAGTTGGTATTCAACTCCACTGTCTGCTTTATGAGCCTTGTTTCAAAGCTTCTAACATTCAGACTGAGCTAAGACCAAAGAAGAATTTACTAATTTTGAAGAAGGGACAAGTTTGCAATTAGCTACTAATGGAAACCTCATGGTTTCCAGCCCTAAGGGTGATGAATCAAGGAAGGTTCAAGTTAAAAATAGAAAGGGGGAGAAGTCTATATATTTTCTGGAGAAGAGTGAAAAGCTGATTTCCTAGATCCCATTGCCTCTTGTCATGAATTACAGGAAATTTCTGCTTAGCTTCTACTATTTCCAGTCATGTCAACAAGGCCATACTTAATCCTGAAATCTGTTGTTGCTTTTACATATCAATTCCATTTCATAACAACAATAATACTTTCCAGGCAGCTGATTTGAGGATGATTACTCTGCTTTGTAGGTAGTAAAACTCTCTTGGTCTCATTATACAATTCGAGGTGTGTGAAGCAGACAATTGCCTCTAAACACACTGCCTGGTGGGTGTTAATGCTGCCATATATTTACTGTTTTCTCTTCCAGGCTTCAGGTAGCATGGCAAAATTTCCCCCCAGGAGTCAAAGCTGGAAAATCTTTTGCCTTTTTTTGTTCTTTGGCAGAGAATTCTTCCTTGTCTGGCAGTTAATGTGCCTCAGATAATTACAATTGGAGGGCATATCCTCATCTTCACACTGTAGCTAGAGGTTTTACAGTGTAAGGAAAATGTCTGATTTGTTGTTGATGTGAGAGAGTATCTTTAGAGAAATGCATAATAAAAGTGGTTTAATTTGTATGCTTAAATTAGGCACCTACCTGCTTCATTTCCCAAATCACAGAATCACAGCTTTTGCACAACTTGCACAACTGTTAAGAAATGCCATTTTGATCTTCCATCTGTGCCAACCCAATGTCTCTCAGGTCTCTCAGTACAATCATAGAATCAGCCAGGTTGGTAGAGACCTCCAAGCTCAGCCAGCCCAACCTAGCACCCAGCCCTGGCCAACCAACCAGACCATGGCACTAAGTGCCCCAGCCAGGCTTTGCTTGAACACCTCCAGGCACGGCCACTCCACCACCTCCCTGGGCAGCCCATTCCAATGCCAATCACTCTCTCTGACAACAACTTCCTCCTAACATCCAGCCTAGACCTCCCCTGGCACAACTCCAGACTGTGTCCCCTTGTTCTGTCGCTGGGTGCCTGGCAGCAGAGCCCAACCCCACCTGACTACAGCCTCCCTTCAGGGAGCTGCAGACAGCAATGAGCTCTGCCCTGAGCCTCCTCTTCTGCAGGCTGCACACCCCCAGCTCCCTCAGCCTCTCCTCACAGGGCTGTGCTCCAGGCCCCTCACAGCTTCTGTTTACACCATCACTTAAGCATGTGCTGAAAGGGTTTCTTGAAAAGACAGCTGATTTGCTGCCTCATAAATGAGGTGATTCTCATAGCTCCTGAGCGGATCAGCCAGAGATGCTCAGCTGAAAACCAGTCTCTTGCTTATCTGAGTGGATTTGAATTTAGATATCTGGATGAAGACATCTACAGCTGAATGTTTTGGCCATCATGTTTTCAGTGGTTATCAGTGGCAGCTTTAATTAGTCTAATTATTAACATATGTATAAAAAGAGATCACTTGACTGCTTCTTCCCCACTCTGCAGTCATTAGCAGGAGGTTCAGTGTGTCTGGAGATGAAAATCAAAAAACCCACACATTTTATTCTTGTGTAGAGGGTCTGCCTGCTTCTCTCTGTGGAAATATAAGTAACAAGAGGAAAACAAATGTTGCTGGGCAGTTGTTTCGACCTTCTGCAGCACAGAACATTTGCAGGATTAAAGCAAACAGAGGCAGACTTTTTTATCAGCGGTTCACAAGGACAGACTTTGAGTGGCTCTGACATTTTGTGGTCAGGGCCATTCATCCAGGATGCAGGTACTGTCACACAGAACATTGTGTAACCCTGAGATAGCCTCTGCTAATTTCTATGAGCAGGGATCTTTTCTTTTTTTACATCACTTCCATTTTTCTGTCTTGCACTTTTGCAATAGTAATGTGGCAAATGGGTCTAATGGAGTGCTCTAATCCTCGAGAAAATGGGGCTAAAAAAGATTTATTGAGTCCCCAAGTGTGGTGGAAGATCCAAATTATACCTAGAACACATATCCAAGACGTGTCCTAAACTCCTGCCTGAATACCCACCTTGCCCCCCACCCCCCTTCTTCCCGGGTGGAAGATGCGGGAGAGCAGACCAAAGCCTTGGTGCCTCTCAGTCTGCCGCAGACACCGCATTTGGCCTTGCTTCGCAGCCTGCTCTGTCTTTGGTAAACACAGGTCATGGATGCTGGGCAGGTGCATCTCGCTTTTTTGGTGAAATAACTTCGGATTGGTTCCAGGGATGTTTTTTATCTGTTGCTGTTGGTCAAAGACGCTGCTCAAAACGCTTAAAACCCCAGCCAACTTGTTTGCTTGCTGCTGCTGCCTTTGCTTTGTTCTCTACCTGTCTGCCTTGTGTGCCTCGCACCGCGCCTAGCTGGGGACTTGCCTCCCCCACGGCGCTTAGACCTGACCCCGCCTGCCCTCCACACCGAGCCGAGGCACCGAAGCCGCTTGCCCCGCGCTGGGATACAGCTGCCCGCCTAAGCTCAGCCCAGCCGGAGTCCCTTAGGTGATGACCTAGCGACGACCTAGCAACGCGTTGCGCCCCCGGGACCTGCCGGCCGCAGCTCCAGCCCGAGGGCTGACTCCTTTGCTATACGCAGCACCCGACCAGACTACTCCAGCCCGCAAACCAGGTGACTTGACCGCTCCGATGACCTCCTGAGAGCCACAGACCATTTGCCTCATGTCCGTGGATCTTCTCAGGCAACCTGCTCCATCTGTGCTACACAAGCAGCAAAACCTTCCTGCACTATCCCCATGTGGAAGGCCACCATGTGGCTGGGACTATTTTTTTGCCTCTTTTCTGCTTCTACACATACTCTTGGCTTACAAGTGTTGAAACTCTGAGCAGTGAGTGAACTAACTCTCTTTGCTGAAGTCTGTGAAACTTTCTGTTTTACCTTTAAGTGGCACTCGGTGCTGCAACTCTCCAGTCGTTTAAATTCATAGTATCATAGTATCATCAGGGTTGGAAGAGACCTCACAGATCATCAAGTCCAACCCTTCACCACAGAGCTCAAGGCTAGACCATGGCACCAAGTGCCACGTCCAACCTTGCCTTGAACAGCTCCAGGGACGGCGACTCCACCACCTCCCTGGGCAGCCCATTCCAGTAGCCAATGACTCTCTCAGTGAAGAACTTTCTCCTCACCTCGAGCCTAAACTTCCCCCGGCGCAGCCTGAGGCTGTGTCCTCTCGTTCTGGCTCTGGCTACTTGAGAGAGTAGCTAGGCTTAAACTAGCACAGAGAGCAACCTCCTCCTGGCCACAACCACTGGGGAAAATTTCTTTACATTTGTATTTAATATAATATTTAATCATTTGATACAGGCCTCATTATAATTCACTTTTAACCCAGATTCAAATCCTCCTTAACACCAAGTCCTGCCTCTTGCTGGTCTAGAGACCAAGTCCTGCAAGGAGCAGCTGAAGAAACTAGGGTCCTTCAGTCTGGAGAAGAGGAAGCTGAGGGGAGACCTTCTCACTCTCTTCAACCACCTGAAAGGAGATTGGGGTGAGGTGGAGGTTGGTCAGGTGACAGAACAAGGGGAAATGGCCTGAAATTGTGCCAGGGGAGGTTTAGATTGGAAATTAGGAAAAATGCAAGAGTGGTCAGGCATTGAAACAGGCTGCCCAGGGAGGTGGTGGAGTCCCCATCCCTGGAGTGTTCAAAAAAGATGCAGACGTGGCACTTTGAGACATGGTTTAGTGGGCATGGTGGTGTTAGGTCAGTGGTTAGACTTGATGATCTTAGAGGTCATTTGCAGCTGAATGATTCTAGGGTTCTATGATCCCATTCACAGGTAGCTAGGTTGCATTGCCTCCACTGGAAGTCTCCCAGAACTGTGGTCCTCCCATGATCCCAAGTCAGCTAACTAGCTTCCTAATTTTGCTGGTGGCTGATTCACACCAGTAGTTATTGGGCTGATAACACCCTTTGATGCCATGCTTGCTGCTAATGCTCTTTTGCTTCATGCTTCTTCCTGGAGGTCTTTTGTCACTTGTATCACTGACTATATAAAGCCCTTTGGATCTATTCCCTCAGTGAANTCTAAACTGGGGGGCCCAGAACTGGACACAGTACTCGAGGTGTGGTCTAACCAGTGCAGAGTACAGGGGCAGAATGACCTCCCTGCTCCTGCTGGCCACACCATTCCTGATGCAGCCTGCAGCCTTTCCTAAAACCACTTCATCTGACTTGTAGAGATAGCATTCTGCAAAATTAGTCTTACCAACTGCATAGCAGAATCTCTCTGTGTTAATTGTAAGTAAGTTTGGGGAAAATTTCTTTACATTTGTATTTAATATAATATTTAATAATTTGATACAGGCCTCATTATAATTCACTTTTAACCCAGATTCAAATCCTCCTTAACACCAAGTCCTGCCTCTTGCTGGTCTAGAGACCAAGTCCTGCAAGGAGCAGCTGAAGAAACTAGGGTCCTTCAGTCTGGAGAAGAGGAAGCTGAGGGGAGACCTTCTCACTCTCTTCAACCACCTGAAAGGAGATTGGGGTGAGGTGGAGGTTGGTCAGGTGACAGAACAAGGGGAAATGGCCTGAAATTGTGCCAGGGGAGGTTTAGATTGGAAATTAGGAAAAATGCAAGAGTGGTCAGGCATTGAAACAGGCTGCCCAGGGAGGTGGTGGAGTCCCCATCCCTGGAGTGTTCAAAAAAGATGCAGACGTGGCACTTTGAGACATGGTTTAGTGGGCATGGTGGTGTTAGGTCAGTGGTTAGACTTGATGATCTTAGAGGTCATTTGCAGCTGAATGATTCTAGGGTTCTATGATCCCATTCACAGGTAGCTAGGTTGCATTGCCTCCACTGGAGGTCTCCCAGAACTGTGGTCCTCCCATGATCCCAAGTCAGCTAACTAGCTTCCTAATTTTGCTGGTGGCTGATTCACACCAGTAGTTATTGGGCTGATAACACCCTTTGATGCCATGCTTGCTGCTAATGCTCTTTTGCTTCATGCTTCTTCCTGGAGGTCTTTTGTCACTTGTATCACTGACTATATAAAGCCCTTTGGATCTATTCCCTCAGTGAATCTCTCCAGCTCTCCTCCACAACTATGATCCATGGTCATCTGAGCCACCCCTTCTCTTCATCTCCCCCTTTCTGACAGAACTTTTTTGGTGAGACAGACCATATTATCTAAACCTCATCTGGTCACTTTCTGCTGAAGCTTAAATAATTGAAATGTCAATAACATAGCATTTAAAATCTATTCTAGTTAATCTCCCAGAGTGGTGTGTTGGCAGATTGTGAATGTCACACTACTGATGAGCACAGGACTTGGATAACTGTGAGCTTCTAATCAAGAAATGAATCTAAAATTGTGTATCTGCGTAAGAAAGGCTGGCACAGGGTGTGGGGGGTGTATGTGTGTGTGAAGCACTCACTAAAAGCAGTTGGGACTAAAGTGATGACTAAAGCAGTTCAGGGCATCACGGACTCTACAGCATCTAGGTCTCTGCAGTGATTCAGCCCTCCTCAGCCTGTCTGATTCTTCCCTACTGCAGTGCTCCAACAGAGGCAGTGTTGCAGCACTTTCCTCTGGTTTACATTCACTGAGCTGACTTCAGAAGCAGCAAGGGGACCCAGGACTAGCTGAAATGGTCTCTTTGGGTTGGGCTGGCTGCACTGTCATCAGTGTGCTGTCCTGCAGTTTGCAATCCTCTTGATCAGCCTTCAGAGTAACAAGTCTGAGGGAACTGGGGTTGTTTAGCCTGGAGAAGAGGATGCTCAGGGGTGACCTCATGGCTGTCTACAACTACCTGAAGGGAGGTTGCAACCAGGTGGAGGTTGGTCTCTTCTGCCAGGCACCCAGCAACAGAACAAGGGGACACTGTCTCAAGTTGTGCCATGGGAAGTCTAGGCTGGATGTTGGAGGAAGTTCTTGATAGAGAGAGTGATTGGCATTGGAATGGGCTGCCCAGGGAGGTGGTGGAGTCACCGTCCCTGGGGGTGTTCAGGAAAAGACTGGATGAGGCACTTAGTGATGGAGTTGCCGTGCCTGGAGGTGTTGAAGCCAAGCCTGGCTGGGGCACTTAGTGCTATGGTCTGGTTGCTTGGCCAGGGCTGGGGGCTAGGTTGGGCTGGATGAGCTTGGAGGTCTCTTCCAACCTGGTTGATTCTATGATTCTAAGATTCTAAGTCCTGAAGCCAGGAATACTCACATCTCTCATTGTCTCAAGGTATCTGCAAACTCAGACCACCACTATATCAGCTACATTTAGAAGACATTATCAGGACTTCATTTGCAGTTGTAAAAGCTGGTAGATGCCAGCCAGACACTCAGGAATGCTGTTCTAGTACCTTCCAGTACAGTCTAGTGATTTGCATAATGACTAGAGTAACAGCTTACCCATCTGAACTGCACATCAGCCTGGTAACTGAGAGTTTATTAATAATGCTTACAGCTTATACACTGCATTTCAAAGAGACTCACAGGCAGTAGGTAATTAATAGCTTGACGCCACTGATGTGTCTAGAAACTTCACTTCTTGTCACAGCCCTTACTTCTTGTGAAGTGCAGTTGTGATGCCTCAGATCTAAAGCACAACTAACTTTGCAGAAGCTCTCAGATGTCTCTGTGGGTAAACAGAAGACTTTGACTGTGTGCCTACATTTAGCCCATATCTGGGACTAAACTAGAGCAGTTGCTCTGTCTCCCTCCCCAGCAGAGAAGGGGCAAGACTTACAGGTTGAAATGCAAATGGATTTAATGAAACACAATAAAACCAATATGAAATAGGCAAAGTTAATGCACAGCAGTCACAATAAACAGGAAAGCAGTCCTGGGGAGCAGAATGGTAAGCAAGTGCCTCCAGGGTGGAGAGCAGGAGGAGCCCTTGTCCTCAGCAATCCTGCCCCTCTATACTAAGCATGATGTTTCTGGTCTGGAATAGAGCTTTAGCCAACTTGGGTCGGCTACCCTGGCTGACTCCAAACTGCTAAAGGCCTGTAGACAATGGCTGGCCCAGTGAAACCATGATGCTGTGATCTTAGGAGAGGTGGAGCAGGGCACTCAAGCTTCAAGCTTTGCAGGGAGCAAAGAGATTGCATCTCAGTAGTTTTCCTGTCTTTGAGTGATACCTGTAATAAGCTCATTCCTTGCTGCCTGAAGAGAGAGAGGCTCCTACCACAGCAGCCTGAAAATCCCCCGTGGGACAGTGAAGTTGCTACTTGGCAACTGAGTGTTCAAAGGCCTGCACACCAGTGCTAATTCTCCCTCCTGTGCACAGTTGTCCTGTCACCCTGAAGGGTATCAGAAAACTAAGCTGCTGCCTTTTCAGCAGCAGCTTAGGGCAAAGCTGTGTCTGCCCCAGAGCAGACGAAGCCCTCAGCAGCCCTGTGCTCCTGCTGCAGGGCTGGACTCAACACAGCAAGCAGACAGAGCTGCTGTGAGGTGAGGGTGTGTGATGCTGGGACCAGGAGAGGGTTGTCCATCCTGCGGTACAAGTCTAGCGCGGGCTAGGTTTTGGAGCCCACAGTAAAGAGGGACACTGCTGGTTCAATAGGGCAGAGTGGCACAAATGGGCTGTGGTAGAAAGGTAGCTTATTCCCAGAGTCAGAACCTTCCCAGGACTTATCAGCAAGGTGAGAACAGGCTCAATCAATACATGGATGAGAGACCTCTCCTGACACTTGTGAGTTACTGGCATCAATCGTTTGCAGTCAGAGGATCAGAGATTCTGGCCGAGTGTTTTAATGCAGTTTATCATTTTCCCACTTGTTCCAGGATCTACCTGTCAGAGGTTAAATCCTGCCAGTATAGTTCAGAGGCTTTCTGATGACCCTGACATCTGAATGTGGGTTATCCTTTCCATGCTTAAAGATTTACTTTGGTGGTCTGGTCATTCCCCTACTGAATACTCCATACAGTTACTTGGTATAAATATTCATGTTTAAAGGTAAGTAATCTACCAAAGATTTTCCCCCAGGAAAATCACAGAAGAGTCAGGAATGGCAACCTAGAGTTCACTTTATCCTGTTCCCTAAAACATTGTGAATAAGTAAACAAAGTCAACCCATGAGTGGTTAATGAAGAAGCATTCTAAACCAGAGGGTAAATGTGTGGTCTGCAAGTACCTTTGACTGTCATAGATGGGATAAAATAATATCTTTGCATACTGGATTTCTGAAGTGCAGAAGGAAATGTCATTCCTGCAGGTTCCTGCTTTTTGCATCTGATTATTGCTAATGAAAATTGTCAGCAGGGAATGCACAAATCTGCACTGCACTTCTTGAACTTGGTGCAAACAATAAAGACTGTTTTGCAAGTCGTAGACTCATAAAATGGTCTGGGTTGGAAAAGGCCTCCCAAGGTCATCTAGTCTAACCCCCTCTGCAGTCAGCAGGTGCATCCTTAACTAGATCAGGCTACCCAGAGCCCTCTTGAGCCTCACCTTGAATATTTCCAGGGATGGACCCTCAACTACCTCCCTGAGCAACCTGTTGCAGTGTTCCACCACCCTCATGGTAAAGAACTTGTCCTGTAATGCAGAATGCTGCTTTCTTACTGTTCTTCCCAGAGAGAGTGATTGGCATTGGAATGGGCTGCCCAAGGAGGTGGTGGAGTTGCCTGCAAAGGCTGGATGAGGCACTTAGTGCCATGGTCTGGTTGATTGGATAGGGCTGGGTGCTAGGTTGGGCTGGGTGAGCTTGCAGGTCTCTTCCAGCCTGGCTGATTCTGAGATTCTACTGAGAGACCTGAGAGGCATTGGGTTGGCACAGATGGAAGATCAAAATGAGATCTCTTAAAAGTTGTGCAGCTGTTTGTCCTTCTCCTCAGTTCTCATTGAGTGTGCACAACAGAACTGAGCAAAAGGTTCCATCATTAAAGGTTCTTGCTGAGTGCTTTGTCTTTACCATCTCTGATCAGGAGTGAAACTTTCCTCCCAAGTTCAACTTCCACCTTCCCAAACCACTCAGCAAAAACATTTAATAACAGATCATTTTGCTCCTCTCTTGTAGCAGGAAACAATTAAGAAGAGAACATAATGTGGGAGAAGGTAAAAAAAAACCCCAAACAACCCAGCACTATAGAATTATTGAGCTGAACAATATCCTCTCTTACCTGTCAGAGGGAGGATTGGAGAGAAGCTGACATTTTAATATTTTCCAAATGACTCTGCAACATCTTTTCTGATGAATCTCATCTGGCACCTCTTCCAAATTGATATTTCATTCAAGAATGTTTGGGCAAATTCATTATTAAGCCAGTAATTCAGATTTAGCAAGCTTTAGATCTCAGTGCCTCTGGAAAAAAAAAAGAGACAGCCTAATTCCCAGAGTTAAAGGAATAGGCCTCATTATTGCCTGTGCAGAGAGGTAAATTGGTTTACCAGCAAAACTCTGCATTGATTTCCCTCCTTCATTTCAATACTGAGTGTTGTTTACACTGGAAGATGCAAGGGGGAGAATGGGTTCAGGAGGCAGGAGATACACGCAGAGGGCTTTGTGATTGTGAGACTAAGCTCCTGAGTGTCATGATTTTACAGTGATCTTACAGTTGTTGTGGTCACTATTTGAAGGCATATAAGAGAGACTAAAATAGTTTGTCTCGACTGTTCTTGGTAGTTCTTGGTGCCTAAAGAATCCACCAGCTCCTGGCTTGTCATCTGCAGCCTTTACCTTTGATCACACGAGCCTTGTTCTCTGGGCCACTCCGGGAAGACTCCTGACTGACCAAAAGTAAACTGCAGAAATCCTTCAGATGACTTTGATGAAGGGAAGAAATCTCTCCTCAAAATTAACTTAATTGTCAGTATTCATCCCCTCATTCATTACAGCAAGCTATCAGGTGATCTTCAACAGGCCCACCCACCTCATCCTCTCTTGGCTAGCAGCATTTTGCAGTATTGGTGGTGGCAGCATGTTTGGTACTCCTGAGGAGCCTGTTCAAACCTGTGAGCAAGCTGTATAGCTGCTGAGAAGTGCTAAGGAAGAAGGTGGATCCTATTCATCCTGGTAATTTAGAAGTGCTGATGCATTGTACTTCCAGCCATAATGAATGCTGGAGGCTGTTGCTTTTGATTGACATTTCAAATAAGCCATGTCTGCTAGAATATGTGGAGCCTTTTTAAAGCCACAACTTCAACATTCATTTAGAAACATCCCTTTATATCACAGAATCACTAAGGCTGGAAAAGACCTTTAAGATCCTCAAGTCCAGCCATAACCCAGCTACCATGGCCACTAAACCATGTCCTGAAGAGCCACAGCTACAGCTTCTCAAACACCTCCAGGGATGCTGACTCCACTAATCCCTGGGCAGCTTGTGCCAAGCCCTCACCACTCTCTCACTAAAGAAGGTTTTCCTGATGTCCAATCTAAACTTTCCCTGGCACAACTTAAATGCATTTCCTCTCATCCTGTCGCTGGTTACTGAGAAGAGACCAACACCAGCCTCACTCCAATATTTTCAGGTAGCTGTAGAGAGCAGTAAGATCTCCCCTCAGCCTTCTCCAGACTAAACACCTCCAGCTCCCTCAGCCTCTCCTCGTATGGTGCTCTCCAAACCCCTCACCAGCCTCTTTACCCTTCTCTGGACACACTCCAGCACCTCAATCTTTCCTATCCTGTGGTGCCCAGAACTGAACCCAGCGTTCAAGCTGTGGCCTCACCAGGGCTGAGCACAAGGACACCATCAATGCCCTACTTCTGCTGGCCACATCGGTTTTGATCCAAGCCAAGATGCTGGTGGCCTTCTTGGGCACCTGGGCACACTGCTGGCTCACCTTCAGCCAGCTGTCCACCAGCACCCCCAGATCCTTTTCTAGCTACTCTTCCCCAAGCCGGCAGTGTTGCTTGAGATTGTTGTGACCAAAGTGCAGGGCCCAGTACTTGGCCTTGTTAAACCTCATCCCATTGACTGAACCTGTCCAGATCTCTCTGCAGATCTTTCCTACCCTCGAGCAGATCAACACTGCCACTCAACTTAGTGTCTGTATGCTGAAAAAAGTTACTTCTAAACAGCAGATCTAATTCATCACCACTGCAATCTCAGCAGCTTTATTAAAAAATAAGTTTTGAACTTAATTTTGGACTTCAACTCATTCCTCTGCAGAAATTGTCTCGGCCTCTGCCACTGACAGTTAGCGAGCGATGCCTCCTTCCATAGAATCATAGAATCAACCAGGTTGGAAGAGACCTCCAAGCTCATCCAGTCCAACCTAGCACCCAGCCCTGGCCA
>WAAF01012070.1:266629-336664 GCA_013400475.1 Tricholaema leucomelas
TCCCCCTCCCCCTCCCCTTCCCCTTCCCCTTCCCCTTCCCCTTCCCCTTCCTTTTTTTTCTCCATTCTTTTCAATTTTTAAACTTTCATTATCATTTTAATTTTCATTTTAATTTAGCTTAGATTTTTTTTTTAATTTCCAAGAAGTCCATTTGGATCCCAATAATCAGAACAAAAGAAATACTAAATAACTTCAGTGTGCTCTGAGCTAGGTCTAAAGTGCTCTTTGTCAGGATAAATTAAATTTAAGTCAAGAACTTTCAGCTGGAGAAAGTGCATCAGTCTCTTGCCCAGGGGGACTGTTCTGCTGTGAGCTGCCTAAAGATTAAAGTGTTAAATTATTTGAGGAGGAACAGAGAGAGAGGTTCAAATTGTTGTTGGGTTTGGGGGCACTTTAAGGTACAACTGGCATTAACAAATCACCCTAAGGGCTTTTTGGGTTGGTTTTGTTTTGTTTTGTTTTCACAATATAACACAAATTTTATGTGCTGAAAAGTTGTTTACAGTGGCAGTTTATTAGAGCAAGGTTTGTTTTATGACAAAGTTTGGGAGGAGAAACCCAAAGCTGTAAATATAGAAGATTTTGGATAATGAAAAGCATTTTGGTGTTTTTTTAAGCCTAAAACACTGACTCCTTTTGAAAGTTTTATTGAAGCAATTTGAAGTCTAAAATGTTTCACAGGGCTGAAAGGGAATTTTTGTTTCTTTTCATAGCATTCATGTTTTGACTTTCTGTTTTAATCTGGATTGGAAAGCCCAAAAAAATCTTGAAACATAGAATGGGTTAGGTTAGAAGGGACCTCAAGGATCAGCCAGTTTCAACCCCTCTGCCATAGGCAGGAACACCTTTCCACTAGAACAGGTTGCTCAAAGCCTCATCCATCCTGGGCTTGAACACCTCCAGGGAGGTTGTGGAGCACAGAAGCACTCAATGTGATCAAAGAACACCTCCAGGGAGGTTGTGGAGCACAGAATCACCCAATGTGATCTTTGATCACATTGGGTGATTCTATGCTCCACAACCTCCCTGGGCAACCTGTGCCAGTGTCTCACCACCCTCATCATAAAGAACCCTTTCCTAACATCTAGTTTGATTCTCCCCTCTGGTTTGATTCTCCCCTCTTCCAGTTTAAACCCATTACCACTTGTCCTATCATTACAACTATTTCCCAACAGAGGAGAAATATTTTCTCCAGGCTTCTTGGAGATCTTGCCACTTTCTCCAAGTAACAGCAGCCTTTGCTCCTGTCCAAACCCCCCTGAAGGCTGAGTGGGAATGGTAAAAGAAGCCTTGGCTGATATCCAGCCACTGTCATTTCCCATATGAGATTACTTGCCTCACATTTTGCTAGGAAATGACCAACACAGCAGTAAAGGATGCAGCAGAAAGTATTTATGGCAAATTAAAACTCATCCCCAGGACAACTGAAGTACCAGGGACATGAGCCACACCTGTTCTCTTCCTCACTGGAGTGAACCTTTGAGGAATTATTCATCGCTGCAAGTTAATTTCATTAGCTACAAATATGAATGAAGACTAAATTAACCACAACTTAACAGGAGTTTTATGTTGCAATTATGACCAATTTGCTCTTATTTGCTGCATTAGAGTCAGGTTGGGTAGTGCTGGTACTTAATGAGTGGGTTCATGCCATTGTATTCTGGAATCTATATTGAGACATTATCCTGAAGCTACCTAATTGAGTGCCTCGAGAGCTGGTCAGTAGGTTTTTATTCAGTGAAATTATCTTTATCTGTGACTTGGGAAGGACTGAAGGGATTCTAGGATGTTCTGTAGCCTGCTCTGCAGCCCTTGGATGCAGAGTTCTTAAAAAAGGGCTTAATAATAATGAGAATTTGACTCAGTCTTTTGAAATTTCATAGAATCATAGAATCAACCAGGTTGGAAGAGACCTCCAAGCTCATCCAGTTCAATCTATCACCCAGCCCTGTCCAGTTCTGGGCTCCTCAGTTCAAGAGAGATGTTGAGGTGCTGGAAGGTGTCCAGAAGAGGGCGACAAAGCTGGGGAGGGGCCTGGAGCACAGCCCTGTGAGGAGAGGCTGAGGGAGCTGGGGGTGTGCAGCCTGCAGAAGAGGAGGCTCAGGGCAGAGCTCATTNGTCCTAAATTTAAACCAAATAAATGCACTTTTGATGGATGTGGTTAGTATAGTTTAGGATTTCATCCTGGGCCTTGGTGGCTGCAACCTCTGTGAATTGTGAGAAGGGAGCCAAAGGGATGTGAGTACCTTGAGAAGTGAGCCTGTGTCTCCTGCTGCCCCTACTCTAGCTGGACACCAAGAAATTTCTCCTTTCCATATTTTGAAAGGTGAGGTTGACAGCTGCTCACAGGAATGCTGCCATGCTTCCAAAGCTCTTCCACTGCAGCCTTTCTCTCTGGTAGCATGCTCCTGTTGCTAGCATCTCTAGCACAGGCACTTTCCCAAAGGCCTCTGTTCTGCACACACAAGGACAAGGAGAAGATGCCTCCTCTTGGGAAGTGGCTGAAATAACTCTCCCGGGACTGGGAGCCATCCTCAGAAATGCTGCTGTTACAAGAAGGCCTTTCTGCAGTGCTTCTACCCCTTAGAAAGATTGTCTTCTTTTCCTCCTCCTCCCTGTCTGCCTTTCCTTCACATCTGTGGGCAAACAATGAAATCACTTGAGACTTCTGGTCAGGCCTGGATGTTTGGGTGTGTGGCCACTCAGTCCTAAACGAGGAGCTTGAAGTGGAAACTTTAGAAAAGAGAATCTTCTGCCCTAAAAAATGCAACAGTGTCATTTGTTTGCCCCATGTTCTCTCTAAAGGGGATTTCATCCTCAGCCTTTGGCCATGCTCCCACAGCCTGGGAAGAGCTTCTCATCTATAGATGTGGCAATCAAGTGCTAAATCGCCTAACTTTGCTTTAAAATGTACTTGGCAGCCTGGGAAGAGCTTCTCAGCTGCAATGTGAGCTTCCATGGAAGCAGAATCTCTGAGCATAGGTTGCTGTGGGTTTGTTACAGGGGTACCAACGAGTGGTTGAACAATTAAGTCACTTGAGATTTTGTTTGTGGCTTTGGTAATTCTAAATGTTTTGGAATAGATTTTTGTTTTGACCTGTAGATGTGGCAATCAAGTGCTAAATCCCCTAACTTTGCTTTAAAATGTACTGTTAGGGGTGGTGATGAGGAATAAAGGAGATTTCACTGCCTTGCCTGTGAGCCATACTCTAAAAGCAGTCTTGCTACTGCAGCCAGCTCTCAGTCTGCCTGCCCTTCAGTCTGCTCAATCAATACTGGTATAAATACCTTCTCCCCAGAGATGCACACAAGAGGCTGCCTTGCTCGTTGCTGGAAGTAGTGCCAGTGAGCCATGACAGCAGGGCAAGGATGGTGGCCTTCAGGAAAAGTCACCAAAGCAAAGCTTCTCCAACCATTCATACGTTTTCACCAAAGAACTACTACTTCACACTTCCACATGCCCCTTGTACCAAGTGTGGCATCTGTCTGCATTAAAAGCCTGAGCACATTTCAGTAAAAGAAGACAATCAAAAGGATTAATGTTACTCACTTTGACGGAGGAAGAAACTCCTATTTCTAATCTTCATTTTGTGACAGTGCAATTGATTTCTTCGCTGTGTGTGATGTGGGGCTGGCACTGCTCCTGAATTCATCTGTATTGCCTACAGCTCCCACTGCTCTAATCTCTTCAGGTTGCTTTGCAGCTTGATTAGGTCCTGTGGTGTGTGTGTTATACCTCCTCAGCAGAGCTGTCACCTGTACATTTGATCACGGTTGAATTCCAGCTGGAAAAAACACCCAACAAAGTCATGTCATGTAGGGAACAGAGTTGTTTGGGTTCCTGTTGCTATAGCTACGGTGTCTAAAAATCCTTTGGAAGCCCTGGCTGGAGTTTAGCAGGATGTGACATTGCTTCATTGTAAGGATTAAAGTAGATCTGTGAGCCCCCAGTGATCCCATCAGCTTTAGTCCGAGAGTCAGTGTTGAAAGCAGCACTTGTCCAAATCTGAGGCTTCCATAGTTTCCCATATTTCATTTTAATTTTTACATTGAATTCATTATGCAGCAAAGAGTGCAAGGAGAGGGCAACATTTTCTACTGATGATTTCCTGCCTGATCTTCAAAAGCATCTCTTTAGCATGGGACCAAGGACATGTGCTGTGTTCAAGACTTCATTAAGGGCTTCATTCACCTGTTTGAATTCCCTCTGGAGTCAGTGGTGGAGACAGACAGCTCTGCAGAATGATTCATCCCATCCATTTTACGACTGTGAAGCGTTTAGGAGAGAGCTTATCCGCTCTTTACTGAGTACAGCCAGAGCCTGGGCAATGCATTTTAACTTGGTACCCTGCTGAAGTTAGACTGCAAATAGAAGGGGAGAGAAATAACTACGAGTTGTCCCAGTTCACTGTGATTTTGGTCACAGAATGGTAAGGGTTGGAAGGGACCTATGGACATCATCAAGTCCAGTCCCCTGACGATGCCAGTTCACCTAGAGAAGGTCAGACAAGAACATGTCCAGTGGGTTTTGAATGTCTCCAGAGATGGAGACTCCACCACCTCACTGGGCAGCCTGTGCCAGTGCTCCGTCACCCTTAACTTAAAGAAGCTCCTCCCCATCTTTATGTGGAACCTTCTTATCACAGAATCAGAATCAGAGAACGCCACACGATGTGCCTGTGCTAGCTGGCCCATCGGTGTTTTCCTCCTGCCTGTGCTGTTCCTTGCCTGCCTTGCTCACAGGGCCAGTGTGTAGCTTTAGAAACCTGCTTTTTAGTTTCCTCCCTGGCAGCAGTACTGCCATTTGCACTCCAAAAGCTCAACAGAAATAGCCAAGGATCTGTTTTAGTTCTTTAATCAGAGTATTTGAGTTCCTCGTTCATGCAGTCCAGCTCCAGGCTTTACCTTTTCGGCAGCTGATTCAACATTGCACTACACACATGACCACAGCAAATATGATTGGAAATGTTAATCCCACACCAAGGAAAGCCCTGCCATACCTAGAATTATACAGATGCTATCAGCCAGGGAAGGAGCTGGAATGTGGCAGTGCTCAGGGTCTTGAATACTGCAGCAATACAACAGCACTGTGACTCCCGGGGGAGGCTGCCGGGGAGCTTGGCTGGGCTCTGTAGGGCTGTAGCTCACCTTCTTCTTTAAAAAACACATGTTCTTTTCAAGTTGCTCTGATTTTCAGAGCCATGGATTCCTTTTCAGGCTTTTCTGACATTAAAATTGTTACCTGAAGACCAGAAATGATTTACTGAAGAATAAAAAAGTCCATCTTCCTGAAGTGAGTCTCTGTAAATACCTTAGATATAATTCCATAAAGGTAGATGGCATCGCTTCAGTTTTCCTCTGCTCAAGTGGCAGATGGCCAGCAGAGAACAAAAGAGAGAAGATAAGATGTCTTACAAATAAATCCAATCAAATTTCTGTAAGTGAATTGATTGTATTTGATTTACCCAGACATGAACATGATTCGAGATAATCAAGGCTTTGGCTTGCTGCACTGCATTGGGTTATTCTCAACAAGGTGTTCTGTGGGAGGCACAAAGTACAAGAGCTTATTTTGTAATCCATTTTGTTTTCCTCCCAGCTCTCACCAGAGTAAACAGAAGTCTGATGTTGCTGAAAGGTCTTCTGCCAGGATTATGTGTCCTACAGCACACCACTGTGACTGCCTTGTGGGGACACGAGGGTACTTCAGAGGTAAGGTTTGTGTCAGAAGACACTGTTAGTTTTGAATGATCAGTAGCTGAGACATCTAACCTCATGAGGTTCAACAAGACCAAATGCAGGGTCCTGCACCTGGGTCAGAACAATCATAGAATCGTAGAATGGTTGAAGTTGGAAGGGACCTCAAAGATCATCTGGTTCCAACCCCCTGCCATAGGCAGGGACATCTCCCACTAGAACAGGTCTACTGATAATGAAGCTGGGGGATGAGGTGATAGAAAGGAGCCCTGTGGAAAAGGACTTGGAAGTTCTAGTGGATGAGAAGCTGGACGTGAGCTAACAGTGTGAGCTTGCAGCCTGGAAGGCCAATGGCAGCCTGAGCTGCATCTAAAGAAGTGTGACCATCAGACAGAGAGAGATGATTCTGTCCCTCTGCTCTCTTGAGACCTCACCTGGAGTACAGTGTCCAGCTCTGGAGCCCTAAACACAGGAAGGACATGGACCTGATGGACTTAGGTCCAGAGGAGGCCACAAAGATGATCAGGGCTGGAGCACCTCTGTTATGAGGACAGGCTGAGGCAGCTGGGGTTGTTTAGCCTGGAAAAGAGAAGGCTCCAGGGAGACCTAATAGCAGCCTTCTAGTACCTTAAGGGAGCCTACAAGAAGGCTGCAGAAGGGCTGTTTCCAAAGACCTGCAGGGACAGGATGGGGGCAGTAGTTCAAAATGAGAGAAGAGGAGATTTAGAGTGGATGTTAGGAACAAGTTCTGCACCATGAGGGTGCTGGGACATTGGAACAGGTTGCTCAGAGAGGTAGTTGAGGCCCCATCCCTGGAGATATTTAAGGTCAGACTAGACAAGGCTCTGGGCAACCTGTTGTAGTGGAGGATGTCGCTGCACACTGCTGGGGGTTTGGACTAGATGATCTTTAGAGGTCTCTTCCAACCTACCCATTCTATGATTCTACAGCTTATGTTTTTCAGTGGGTGTAGCAGAAGTTCTCAGTGGGGCAGATGTGAAACACCAAGATGAGTTCTGTTGCCTCTTCTCTTGTATTGGTTTAACACTTTGCATAGAGGCTGTGTTTGTGCCTTCTCCCTTAAGGTACAAATTTAATTCTACTGTAGGTAAAAGAGTTACATTGGAGCTGGAATCAGAAACTATTTGGGTTGTGAAATAATGTGTGTGGTGGCAGGAAAGGTAGAGGGCAGGGGCTAGGAGGATTGGCAAGGCTGGAAATGGAGCATTCTGATCTTTAGTTCTAAATCATGTGTGATGGTCTGAATGGACAGATCATAAAGACCTTAATTTCCAGATGGGTTCATGTGATGTCTTTTGTGATGACTCAGCTGATCAGCAGGATCACATCGATGGATACTACTCTGACAGCTGTTTTATGAATGAGTTTCCTCAGATTTTTTTAACCCTATTGCTGCTTCCAGTTGGCAAGAAGTCTTGCAACTTGATTCTAGTGCAACTTAGAGTTTTTGAGAAGTCACAAATCATCTGCTACCTGCTTCATAGACGTTACATTTTTCTTACTTCCTCTGTCTCTCCTTCCCTAAAACATTGATCTATCCTGCATGGTACCATTCTTCATGGAAGACACACAGGGCAGTCTCATTTTGGCAATCAGCCTCATAAATGATATTTTAATATCTTCCCAATATAAGATCCTGCACCTGGGTGGGTGCAATCCCAAGCACAACTCCAGGCTGGGTGGGGAATGGCTGAGAACAGTCCTAAGGAAAAGGCCCTGGGGGTCTGGGCTGATGAAAAGCTCAACAGGAGCCTGCCGGGTGAGTGCAGCCCAGACAGCAACCCTGTGCTGGGCTGCAGCAAGAGCAGTGTGGGCAGCAGGGCAAGGGAGGGGATTCTGCCCCTTGGCTCTGCTCTCCTCAGACCCCACCTGCAGTACTGTGTGTAGTTCTGGATGCCCCAACGCAAGAAGGACATGGAACTGTTAGAGCCAGCCCAGAGGAGGACCACCAAGATATTCAGAGGGCTGCAGCAGCTCTGCTGTGAGGACAGGCTGAGAGAGTTGGGGCTCTGCAGCCTGGAGAAGAGAAGGCTTGGAGGAGACCTTATAGTGGCCTTTCAGGATCTGAAGGGGGCTACAGGAAGGCTGGGGAGGGACTATTGACAAGGTCTGGTAATGACAGGATGAGGAGGAATGGGTTTGAACTGGCAGAAGGGAGATTGAAACTGGATGTTAGAAAAGGAGTCTTTGGAGTGAGGGTGGTGAGACACTGGCACAGGTTGCCCAGGGAGGTTGTGGAAAGGAGTCTTGGGAGTGAGGGTGGTGAGACACTGGCACAGGTTGCCCAGGGAGGTGTTCAAGGCCAGGTTGGATAAGGCCTTGAGTGACCTGTTCTAGTGGGAGGTGTCCCTGCCTATGGCAGGGGGGTTGGAACTGCATAAGCTTTGAGGTCCATTCCAACCTAAACCATTCGATGTTTCTATGGTTCTATGACTCTCCTCCTCAGGCAGTGAGAAGCAGCCCTTTGCCTTTGTATGACAAAGCAGTGAGCATTTCCTGTGTGGTAAGTGGTGTCAGCACATAAATAAACAGAGCAGTCTCATTAAGGGTGTATTGTCAACTGTCAGTAGTGGTTGAGAGCTGCTGCTTTCAGTGTTAGAACCTACTTTATTCAGCAAGGGTGAGTTAGGATGCAAGGGATATTCCCTGTGCTGCTTAGAAAGTGCCAGGACGACTTTAGCTTCCAGCTGGAAGAGCCACCAGAGACTAGCAGGAGGAATCTTAGTTTAAACACCTCATTTGAAGGTCAGAACCTTGAACAGTGTACCAGAAGTACATCGCAGTGTCAGCATTGGTTATGAGCCCAGAGCCTAATGTAGGGCTCAAAACCATGACCTTCTACACCAGAGGCAAGAACGTTACCAACTGAGCCAGTCTGACATTAATTAAACCCTCATTAAAAAGGAGGGCTTTTTTTTTTTTCCCCTCCTGGTCTGAGATGTGATTTCCTCTGCAAGCTTTCATTATGCATATTTTATTACAACTTTTAGCATGTGGACTATAGACCCTGTTCTGATCTTTTGGAATCACTGCACATGGCATATGTCTCATGCAGATGGGAGGTGAAAAAAAGGAGAGAGAGAAAAATCTACATATTCATTTGTTCTAGTTTGTAAGATAGGTGGCTGTGTGATGACACTTGGGAGCAGCTTGAGGGGTGAAGTTTATTGTCTATGACCATGTACTGATGTGGGGAAATAGTCCATGTGGCACTGATGGGGCATGAACACACAGACTCCAAGGTTTAAGTCACATGTGAGCCCCTAGGATTAGCCAGGTTTTGAATATCACCTGGCAGTAGAATAGAATGGAATAGAATAGAATAGAATAGAATNTGAGCCTCCTCTTCTGCAGGCTGCACACCCCCAGCTCCCTCAGCCTCTCTTCATAGGATTTGTGTTCCAGGCCCTTCACCAGCCTTGTTGCCCTTCTCTGGACACGAATCTGTTCTGGAGCACTCCAAATTCTTTTCTTCTCCTCCCCCTCCCACTGTGGGTTTGAATGGGGAGGAGAAGGCAGCACAAAAACTGCTTTCTCCCGCTCTGCCCCGCAGGCTTGAAGGGGGAACAGCAGGAGGCCTTTCCACACCTGCACTGAGCCGTGTGGCAGCCGGCGCTGCAGTGGGGCTGGTGCTTGGATGGGTTTTCATGCCCAGTTGTAAAGGGTTAACCCTCCTGGGGGAGTGGTCTTGACCCTGACCCCAGGTCCTCCTGACTCCTCCCCGGGGGGGCTCCGACCCTTACTCCAAGTGTGGTGGTTAGCCCACTCCTACTTCCCCTATAAAAACAGAGGAATGTCTTCTTTCTCTTGCTCTGCCTCCCTGCTTGCCAGCATCACCTTCCTCTTTCCTGCTGCTCTTTATTTTGCCACGTGGCCACCAATCCACGAGGTGTGGAAAACCTCCTGCTATCCATCTGGTGGTATATATATATTTTGTATCTTGTTTTCTCTTCCCTATACCTTCTTTGTAACTCCCCTACCTCAAATACCTTTTATTTATTGTTCAAGTTTTCTCTTTCAGCTTCCAAACTGAGGTGAGGCTATTTAGGTGCACTTTACCTTTTCCTCTCTAATTCCTTTTGCTTTGGAAAAAAAGGTGGGGGAGGGGTAAGGCATCCTATAAATTGTTACTGGTTCTATGAACTGTATTTGAGTCTCTGGGAAATCTAAACTAGATCTGAGACAGCAGTGTAACATGGCAAAGGGATGCTTTGTCTAGAACAGCAGAAACAGAGCAAGGGAGAAGGCTCAAGGGGGTTCCCACCTTGACAGTTCCTGACAGGACAGGTTCCTGCCGTGACAGAATTCCCATTTTGGACCATCCCTGCTTTTGGACAGCCCCTACCTTTTCACCCAGCTCTTGCTTTTACACCATCCCTGCCTTTGGGCAGTTCTCCCCACTTTGCACTGTTCTGTGCAGGCTTGGCAAGTCCTGGGGTCCATGGGAGAGAGCTGCCGGCGGCACCCGGGCCCGGCTACTCTCGGACCATATCACAGCCGATGTGCTGGCTGCCATTCCGAACCGGGCAGACCCCAGCACTTTGGCTGTCCCCTGCCGAGGCAGCGTGGCTTCCACGAATCCCTGTCTTGTGGCAGCTGTGTCTTGAGACATGTTTGAGCTTGGTGGCTTTGCTGCTCGCCTCGGGCTGCTGCTGCCTGGAGCCAGACTCCTGGATATTGCTTGCAGCATCAGAACCGGTCGAGCCGCAGAGGAATCCAGCAAGGGAACACCTCTCTCACCTGGGTGAGTAAAGCCTGCTGCTCCCTTAGTTCTCTGCTCAGCCCGATTGATGGTGAGGTAAAGCTGTGTTAATAGCTTAGCCTTTTCCATTGCCTGACTTCCTAAGTCTCTGCATCTGTCCCTAACATCATCTAAAGAATTCCTGATCGAATTAGAATCTGCAAATAAACCTAAACTGAGTTTTCTTTATAGTTCAGGGGTGAGGTCTTCAGGAAAATAAAAGCCATTCTATGTTTACAATTCCTGCCTTGGCCACATTAATTCCCTGCCTCTGCTGCAGAGTCCCAAGCCCTTTCTGCTTACTCTTAGGAGCTTCTCTGGGAAGCATATTTATTTCCTCACAAACCTCTTTTACCTGCAGTGTAGCATAGATTTAAACCAGCTAAGGCTTACAGTAAGTACAGGAAAGCAGCAAGGCAGAGTTCAATGTTAATAGTGCCTTCATTCCTGACAACATCCAAGTGATTTATCAGTAGCACTGAGGCTCTTTCCAAGCTGGTGCTGCAGGGATGGGTGGCGTCTGGCTGTTTGGATACTGTCTAGGAGCTTGTGTGCCTGAGCTACTCTTCGTTTTGCCATTTATTCTGTGTTTAATCCAATTCCCTCATCAATAACAAAGAGGGGAAAGTCTTCAAAGAGCTTCACAGCCACGTACTGCTTCATATCCTTTCGAGTGGAGAGGGGTTCAGAACTGCCCAGAGGAGCACCCTTCCCTCCTGCTTTGGCGCTCTAGTTACAGGACTTGGCTTTTCAGACATGGGCTCAGGACCGGGACACAGCGGAGCAATGGGAATTCCTTCCGCCAGAGGGCAGCACTTCCAGCTGGGCTCCTCGGTTCACTGCGCAGCTGGGCGTGGGGTATGTAGCGAGCCTATGTGCCTGGGGTGCTTTGGTGTCCACAGGAAGCACCTCTTAACTACAAAGGCCCTACATAGAAACAACCCCCACTTTCTCTTTATGGGATAATGCTCCTTTTAACAGCCCTGACCTCATCAATCTGTTTCTCCCTGTTTTTTTGTTGGTGGTTTTAGCATATTCCTCCCTCTTAATCACTGCCTTTCAGTATCAGATACTTTTAGATCTTCCTCCCTTTAAATGACACACTTTCAGTTCTTCCTCTCTAGTAGGCAGTGTAAAGCCAAAGCTCTGCTCCTGTCTCTGTCTAAGAAGATCCATCACTCAGGATTTCTTGACCCTCTGAGGAAAGAAACTGATCTTTCTTCCCGGCTCTGCGGGAATCCCTAATGCCAAGACACACTTCACTGGGAAATCAATATAAATAAAAAGCAGAGAAATGTCTTTGTTGTGAAGCAACCTCTTTGCATTGCTCCTGAGCTCATGCAGGGGGCACATCCCAATCTCCAGCCTAACTGAGCAAGTAGCAACACCATCGATTCAGAGTCCATCTTACTTCACGTCCTCTCCTTGCTGATTGATCCAGCCTTATTCCCCTTCTCAGCTTGTCCCCTTTGGTCAATAGATTAATCATCAATATTACTCACCAAAGGCAGCTACAATTAAACAGACATTAGATGACTTCCCCTCGCATTTAATAACACTGAGCTCAATCACACACCTAACACTTTGCCTTCCTCAAAAAACTTTGACCAATATCCAGCTGAAATAAAATGCTGTTTAGTCAGCACTGGCTGCAAAGCCCTGCAGGGAAGCTGGAAGGGGGGGACATGTTGTTAAGCAGTTACTCTCCTCATCGTGCACCTTTGTGCTGCTGAGCTCACCTGGGAGCTGCTGTAACTGAGATGTGGATATAGCTCAGAGCAGTCCAAAAGAAGCATCTTCTCCTGTAAAGGAACTAGTTTCTATAGAGATGTATGGAGCAGAGAAGGGACAAGATCTAGTCGAGGATGCCTCTTCTTGCTACAAAGGGGGTTGGACTAGATGACCTTTGGAGGTGCCTTCCAACCCAGACCATTCTATGAGAAAAGCCAGGTCCAGACTTAGAATCTGTCAGAGGGTTGGCTATAAACCAGCCCCACAGCTCCCCTAACCTGGATGGGGCAGCATTAGCTGGCAGAGACTACTCAGATGACCTTGTTTCATTTTGTGGCCTCTCTTGGGAGCTGGAGTTGTTTAGCCTGGAAAAGAGGAGGCTCAGGGTAGACCTCATTGCTCTCTACAACTACCTGAAGGGAGGCTGCAGCCAGGTGGGGTTGGTCTCTTCTGCCAAGCACCCAGGGACATAACAAGGAGACACAGCCTGGAGTTGTGCCAGGGGAGGTCTAGGCTGGATGTTAGGAGGAAGTTGTTGTCAGAGAGAGTGATTGGCATTGGAATGGGCTGCCCAGGGAGGTGGTGGAGTGGCCGTGGCTGGAGGTGTTGAAGCCAAGCCTGGCTGGGGCACTTAGTGCCATGGTCTGGTTGATTGGCCAGGGCTGGGTGATAGATTGGACTGGATGATCTTGGAGGTCTCTTCCAACCTGGTTGATTCTATGATTCTCTCCAGTCTGATCAAGCTTTACTTGCCTTTCCCTCCCTACACTGGGTACCAAGAGCATGAGGTTCTGCAGCAGGGCATTACTGCTCTGCCCCAGGCTGATGTATGCTCTGTGAGGGGGGAGCTCTCTCTTACATTTGCATAGAAATAAGTGCAATATCTCAAGCCTTGACTTTGCACTAATTCATGTGCATGTTATGAAATGCTCACCCTCAGATGGAGGTTTTTTACCTTAGCCTAGGTGCAAAGGGATATATAGGGTGAGGGCAGAGGAAGGTGGAGATCCATTTTGTTCTCAGAGTATATTTGAACACCCTGGTCATAGAATGCTTTGGGTGGGAAGTGACCTTTAAAGGTCATCTAATCCAACCTCCCTGCAGTGGGCAGGGACATCTTCAACTACATCAGGTTGCTCAGAGCCCCAGACAATCTGGCCTTCAATGTTCCCAGGGATGTGACCTCTACCAGCTCTCTGGGCAACCTGGGCCAGTGTTTCACCACCATCAGTGTAAACAGTTTCTTCCTTTGATCTAGTTTCATGTTCCTCTTTTAGTTTAAACCCATTACCCATTAACCCCTGATGTTGCACAGGCTGTTGAAGGAACCAGGCTCAATATAAAACAACCATGGAACCCTAAAATCAACCAGGATGGAAGAGATCTCCAAGCTCATCCAGTCCAACCTATCACCCAGCCCTATCCAATCAACTAGACCATGGCACTAAGTGCCTCATCCAGTCTCTTCTTGAACACCTAAATAAACCCATTAATCCTCTGCAGATGCAGACACTGTGCCTGTTTTACTGGAAAGAGGAGGATTTATTTGTTAAACTGTGCAGGCAAATGACATTAAAATGCTTGGATAAACTCAGAGACTTAGGAAGAAGAAGAAATTGTAGATGAGAAGCAATGGGGAGACTTGTCATTATCATAGCCTGGTGAAAGTTTCCTTTCTTGGATGCATTTATCACCCAGAGACTCCCTGGTTTTATAAATTTCCTGCCTGGCAAGTTTTCCATCCACAGATTTCTAAGAGGGTTGAAGCCCCAGAACATATATTTAGTGCCTGCCGACAGGTCCCTAATTATGGCTTGATTAATCACAGCAGTGCCTGCACCTGTCTGTGCAAAACATCTTCATTTTTGCTTTGTGACCCGTGCAGGAGCTGGCAACACACAGAACAGCGGCTGTGGAGGCGCCCAGCTTTGTGTTCTTCCCTGCCCTTACTTCTGCTCCTGCTCTGAATCCTGGTTTGTGGGAGCAGGGGGTCCCTTCCTTTGCTGATGTTTCTGGAAGCTTTTTGTCTGAGCACTGGAAAGGGCTAAAAAGGGTTTGCATTAAGAATTAGTTTTTATGTGGCAGGCTTTCCATGGGTGACATCGAGGAGAAAGTCCACAGGACACCCCCTAGATATGGGTCTTTGGAAAGCCAGGAAGTACACTGGCAAACCTCATCAGTCTGGAACTGCTTCAGGTTGATAGGGATATGAACATGGGGCAGCAGTGTGCCCAGGGGGGCAGCAGAGCCAATGGCATCCTGGGCTGGCTAAGGAGCAGTGTGGCCAGCAGGACAAGGGAGGTTCTTCTGCCCTTGTGCTGAACACTGCTCAAGCCACACCTTGAGTGCTGTGTCCAGTTCTGGGCTCCTCAATTCAAGAGAGATGCTGAGGTGCTGGAAGGTGTCCAGAAGAGGGCGACAAAGCTGTGAGGGGCCTGGAGCACAGCCCTGTGAGGAGAGGCTGAGGGAGCTGGGGGTGTGCAGCCTGCAGAAGAGGAGGCTCAGGGCAGAGCTCATTGCTGTCTGCAGCTGCCTGAAGGGAGGCTGTAGCCAGGTGGGGTTGGGCTCTGCTGCCAGGCACCCAGGGACAGAACAAGGGGACACAGTCTGGAGTTGTGCCAGGGCAGGTCTAGGCTGGATGTTAGGAGGAAGTTGTTGTCAGAGAGAGTGATTGGCATTGGAATGGGCTGCCCATGGAGGTGGTGGAGTGGCCGTGGCTGGAGGTGTTGAAGCCAAGCCTGGCTGGGGCACTTAGTGCCATGGTCTGGTTGCTTGGCCAGGGCTGGGTGCTAGGTTGGACTGCATCATCTTGGAGGTCTCTTCCAAGCTGGTTGATTCTGTGATTCTATGTGACTTTGGTTTTCCTTTCTAAGCAAATGCAGTATTTTTTTCTTTTTTTTCCCCCTTTGTTTTGGGAAAGTCTTAAGGAACAGTTAAGGGCAAACCAGGCCCTTTTTCTAGGGTGTAGGAGGGAGCAGTTTGCACAGGGCTCAGCTCAATGGCTTGAATAAGGAGAAGGAATTCATAGAGCACTTGAGGGGAACATAAGACCCCAAGCCATGTCCTACTGGGAAATACAAAGAGCACAGAGAATCCAGTGAAGTGACTGTTGGGAAGAGACTCAAGGGAGAGGTCAGAGAATAGTTTTCTGCAGAGCATCCTTTCTTCTTCAGTTTTCAGAGAAAGACTGAAAATTGAGAGACACTTGGAAGGGATCCAGACAGAACTGAGGAAAAAAAAGTCCTTTTTATGCCACTGAGATGAAAAAGCCCAACTGAAACTACTCCTAGTGAAGAATGGGAGCAAAACACATCAGCTTTCGTCTAATAGCTTGAGGATTTGCTTTTTTCAATTTGGCAACCAAAGAGTAAATCTGGAGGAAATAAATTTGGTGTGGGTCAAACCAAAGCAGATCTGATGGTTTTCACCCTGAAATGAAACCCAGGTCGTTAAGCAGTACAACACAAAATGTTTTCTTTCCAGGATCTTGTAAAAATAGCCTAAGAAACAAAAGGTTTGGCTGAATAAGCAGGATGAAGTGTGGCATGTCTCTTTAATCCTACTTTTTTGAGACCCAGTCTCTCTCTCTGCCTGCTCCAAGAAATAAAGGGATATAGCTTGCCTCATGCTAGCAGTCTGCTTTTGGAAGGGATGTGGCTTTGGCTGATGTTAACATGGAGCCCTTCCTGTGACTCAGATGCACCCTAAATGTTTACTCTCCCTTTTTCCCATGCAAGAATGCCATCATGAACAGTCCTGCTTAAACAGATGGAATTACTGAGCATCCTTACAGCCAGGAAAAGCTCAGTGCATTGTCACCTGCCCTTTGCAGGAAGGAAGAACAATCCTGCTAATAAAACTCAGCTACTATCACCACATTTGCTGCCCAGACAAGTCACTTCTCCACTTTTCAGTTGGCTGCCCTACTTCAGGAAAGGATTTCTGGAGACAGTAAATAGCTCCAATCCAACCCCCACTTCAGAAAGAAAACAAAATGCCTTTTGTTGTGGCTTTTCTGTTTTGGACAGACAAAGGCATATTGTTATGGGTAATGTGTGAGGCACAGAGAATCTGCTCTGTATAGCATGAGGCAATGATGCCAGGAGTGCCCCAGCTGGCAAACTGAGGGAACAAAAGAGAATACAGAAGAAAGGAGGATTTTCTATGCAGGCAGAGCTGCAGACACACAACTAGAAGGTTGCTACAAGAGAAACCAATGAAACAGTATACAAAAGGAGCACGAAGTTCTGATGATGCGCTAGAGGGGGAATATGGATCTTAAACAGCCTGGAGGGAGGAAGCTGTAGTTGTACAAGAGTCAAGTTGGGAAGATAAAGAGGGCATAGGCAAAGTTTGAGTTGCTAGGGACTCAAAGAAAGGGTCAGATACTATGGAGAAGAGAGTTCACTAAATCTTGTCAGCTCACATGTGAGAAGGAGGTGGCAGAAGAATAAAAGGTAGTGTTGACACTGCTAGCCTGGGAGAAGCAGAGAGGGAGGGGGGAATTAAGGAAATAATGGAGAAAGGCAGGAAAGGGGAGGGGGGAGGGTATAAGAGATCAGGTGCTCAATTTTGTCTGAGCTGCCCTTGAGCTAGCAGGGAGAGGGGTAATGCTGGATGATGTGCTGGAGAGATTAATGTAGATGGGGTGAGGTTGGAAAGGCAGATTTGTGAGTTGTCAGCACAGAGATGATGGTGGAGCAGCAAGACAGAGCATGAGACAAAGCAAGAGAAACCAGCCCAGGCCAAGCCCTGGGAGAGGAGGAAGGTGCAGCATGACCACAAAAGCCACCAGAGTGCAAGATGTTCACCAGGAAACAAACAGCAGGAGGGATTCAGAGTCTGGTTAAGGAATGACTGAAGAGTGTGGTGTATGGAGGGAACACGGGCATTTAGAAGTGGATTTGGGGAAAATGAAGTAGTGTTGTAATTATTATTAATCACAGAATCCCAGCATGGTGGCAGCTGGAAGGGACCTCTGGAGGTCATCTAGTCCAACCTTCCTGCTAAAGCTGCTTCACCCAGAGCAACTTTAAAATTAGTTTTGTATGACATAGGTTTGAGGGATGGATTGACTTTGGGCAGCAGCCGGAGTTCAGGTTGTTGTCTTGGCTGGAGTACCCCAGAGGAGCCCTGCACCTCAAGTCAAACAGGTCAAAAGGCAGAGAGGGTGGAAGCAGCACCACTGAAAGCCTAGGAGGGGACATATTGAGGCCTCTCTCTGCAGGTCTCCTCCATTACTCATGGCAATGGCATTTAGCCCCCACAGTGATCAGTATTTGCTGACTGAAATGGGCACACCCATGTGGTGTTTGCAGCGAGTTCTGGACTCCTTCCCCTCTCCTGGGCCTGAGGAGCTATCACCTAGCACAGAGCTACATGCACAGCAATCAGGTAGCTCAGCTGTCTGCTGGAGTTACAGCTCAGGAGCACAGAGGAGTTTCACAGCTCAGTCTATAGGCTCTTGCAGGGCACCAGCTCTAAAAGGAGGAAGGAGTCCCCTTAGCTCCATCTTCTGTGGGCACCTGCCCAACCTGGTCTGACCCTGCAGGATCTCTCTTCAGTGGGTGTAAGTGATGGCTTTGGCATATGCTTAGGCGAGGGCAGATGTTACCAAATGCACTGTAGAGTCTGTGCTCCTTGAGTCACAGAGTATGTCTTGGTGTCCTTTTTAGTCCTGGGCAGGGTTCAAAGCTTCACAGTGGCCAGAGGGTGTGCTGCTCTTAGGTCTGTCCAGGGTTTCTTGCTGCTCTGCTGTTGAAGTTTGGCTCGGCTTTGAAACAGGACACAGCTCTGGTGCCTGAATTGGAGTGGTGAGGCCATGACCTTTTTGATGCCCATGATTCCTAAGTGAGCAGCACAGGTGCCAGTCCTGTGAACTGGATGAGGAATGGAGGAGACAGGCCTATCTTCACCTCAGCTTGATCCCAGACAATTATCTTACCTTGATTTGCCTGTTGCTGGGTTTCAGACAAGCTCTGAGAAGGTTGAAGAGCTCAGCCTGTGTAAACTCTTCTCTAAGCCAAGTCATCGTTCCATAGCACAGTATAAAATGTAAAGATCTGCACCCTGAGGACGATTTACAAGTGAAAATTAATTGTCATTTGTGAAGGAGAGGTAATGTTATTGCTCTGTTTCACTCCATGCACCTGCTACATACAAATGTGTGTAAATAACCACTGCATTTTCCCATAGCTCATCTTCTAGCCCCAAGTAGCATCTCTCTTCCAAAGAGAGATTCTGAAGTGCCCCACTTGTATGTCTGGGAGAAGATGGTTTTCAAGACAACTTAGGTGCCACTTCAGGGAGCTCAGAGGCAAGTTTTCAGGAATGTTCTAACCTTCAGAGCTTCCACCAGTAAAATGCACACCCAGACTTTTTTTGTGGCAAATGGAAGCTGGGGAAGGGAGCTTTTGGGGAATCTCACTCACAAATCCAGATTTTAAGAGGTGCTGAGTGATGCAGCTGCTCTGCATGCAGTCAGAACAGTGCATGGACATCACATAAGTGGGAACTAGATGTCCAGGGAGAGTGAAAAATTCCAGCAGGCACCTCTCCACATCTTTAGGTACCTAAATACCTTTGACCATCTGGTCAGACCCCACCTGGAGTACTGTGTGCAGTTCTGGAGCCCCCAACACAAGAAGGATATGGAACTGCTGGAACCAGTCCAGAGGAGAGCCACGAAGATGATCAGAGGGCTGCAGCAGCTCTGCTGTGAGGACAGGCTGAGAGAGTTGGGGCTCTGCAGCCTGGAGAGGAGAAGGCTTCGAGGAGACCTTAGAGTGGCTTTCCAGTATCTGAAGGGAGCCTACAGGAAGGCTGGGGAGGGACTATTTACACAGTCTAGTAATGTTAGGACGAGGGGGAATGGGTTTAAACTGGCAGAGGGGAGATTCAGACTGGATGTTAGGAGGAAGTTCTTTACAGTGAGGGTGGTAAGACACTGGAACAGGTTGCCCAGGGAGGTTGTGGATGCTTCCTCCCTGGAGGCGTTTAAAGCCAGGCTGGATGAGGCCTTGAGCAGCCTGCTCTAGTGGGAGGTGTCCTTGCCTATGGCAGGGGGTTGGAGCTGGATGATCCTTGAGGTCCCTTCCAACCAAAACCATTCTATGATTCTATGATTCTATAATAAGCTCTAAGCAAATGTTAGGCAGATGCAGGGGTAGGCAATTTCATCTTGGCCAGTAGACAAGGTGATTTCAGCTCAGGTATTTTGTAACTATTTCCAGTAGGTCTTTGCTGTTTGGCTTTTATTTTGAAGCTGCTCATTCGGGGCTGTAATTTTCAACCTCTCTCAGCTGGTGACTCTGATTGCTTTTCAAACCTTCTATTTTATAACCTTTGTGCTCTTATGCATGAATCTAGGCCAAGTTTCTGCCTTCTGTTTGCTTTCCAGTCTCTTTGAGCTTCAGAGTAAGCAAAGTGCAGCCTTGGTCTGCTGGGGTTGGGAGACAACATGCTTGGGGTATCAGTGTAAGCAAAGTGCAGCCTTGGTCTGCTGGGGTTGGGAGACAACATGCTTGGGGTATCAGTGTAAGCAAAATGCAGCCTTGGTCTGCTGGGGTTGGGAGACAACATTCTTGGGGTATTTGGGTTCTTCAATGGGTTTGTGTAGACTGGATGAGTCACCATCCATGTGAGTGGTTCCCTACACCTATACTTTTGTTTAGGCAAGCACAATTACAGTAAAATATGCATGGCTTCTCTTTTTGCTGGCTTGGAGGAAGGCTGACTCTTGAGTGCTAGTGGAAAGCAAAGGTGGATGCTGTCACACAGCAAGAAAAAATGAAGAAGGGAGCAAATTTTACAGCTCTCCTGTGATCGTTGTTCAAGGGAGAATGCATTCTCCTGAAATGAGAATGGAAATCTAATTGATGGCCTGATTCTCCATGGCTGTGCAGCCATCCTCTTCTCCCCTGCTTCTAATAAATGCTCTTGGTGCTCACCCCCACATAGGCAAGAGAAAAAACTATCCATGTGCCCAGATGGGGAGACCTTTAAGAAAAGACCAATATTTGCATATCTATTATGGCTCTACTCAGTGTT
The DNA here is from genome assembly GCA_013400475.1 of Tricholaema leucomelas. NCBI lineage: Eukaryota > Metazoa > Chordata > Aves > Piciformes > Lybiidae > Tricholaema lacrymosa > Tricholaema leucomelas. The sequence continues at coordinate 286,869 of WAAF01012070.1, forward strand.
GTACTTGTTTCATTAAAATTTCTATTTGGATAATATGTAAGGTCAATACTGTCACTGTTCTGGAAAATTCATTTATTTGAAAATGAAAGCTGAATGTGGTTCTCTCCATGCCTCCACCTGTACAAACCCACTGAGCTGAACAGAGGGAGGGAGTGATGGAAAGCAGAATTGGGCCCAGTGTGTTTGGAGATGGAGGTCTGCTGTGTGTGGGAAAAAAAGGCATGCTGATTACATGAAGGCTAATTTTCCAGGTAAATCACTTGTTACAGATGCTCTGAGTTCCTGCACTTTTATAGTCAGGGGATGGTTATTATTTCAGCTGGATGCCTACTGAGGTCCATTAGTTTTTACACACCAGTTACGGTTGTCAGTTGCTGGGACCGAAAACAGGTGAAAGAACACTCAAAAGGATTGTGCTCTTCCTTCAAGTTTCCAGCTTTCAAACCTCAAGCAGCCATTTTCAAGCGAGTTTGCCTGCTGGGAAGGCTGAAGATGGGCATTCTCACCCCAGAGGAGAGGAAGGGAGCAGCTGCTTTTCAAGTTAGGTATCACTGAGTTTCCTGGGCTGTTTCCGAGCCATTCACAGCTTCAGAGCCTGTGCCTGGTCTGGTCTCAGGCACTGCAGAGTTTGGGCTCTTTGTGTGGTCAGCTGTTGTTGACAAGTATTGCTTAACAGTCCTTAAAATGGCTTCTGGTTCAATTCCCAGAAATCAGGAGAGGGAAAGAAATGATCTAGGGCAGCTACTATGGAAGTCACCTTTACAGTCTTACAAAAGACATTAAAAGCAAAAGCTGTTTTCAACAGGCACCAAGGGACAGTGTGTGTTAAGCTGGATCTGCTGTAATTTGAACATTCCTGGGATAAAATCATAGCTTTGGAAAGATTTGCTTTCGTGCAGAGGAAGCTTCTGTGTGTCAGTTCAGTGCTACTGAAATTACAGCTCTTGTTTGTGAAGTAACCACAGTGGTTACACTTGCTTTCACCCTTAAGGCAGCTGGCTTGAAAGCCATTAGATGGTGTCTGTTACCCTTTTCCAAGGTGGCAGTGGTCTCTTATATGTCAGATGAGCTCAGTGGCTTTAATCCCTGTCCCAGATGTCCCCAGCACAAAGAGCAGGGATCTCAAGCAATAATCTTTATGTCAGTCTCAACAGATAGAGCCAGAACTACATTCACCCAGGGGAGCAAGAGGCTTTTTTGTCAGCAAAGATTTTTCCTGCAGCAGAAAAGAAGGAGATTTACATTTACGCTTACAGTGCTTGGTCCTGCTTTCATTTGTAGATGAGGGACTGGACGAAGTGGAAGTAAACAGCTTAGAAATGTCTAACCCCACCTTTTTAATTCAACTTCAGATGCACACTGGCAGTAGAACAATATGCATTGTTTTAGAGGAGGAGACTGGCTGACAAAGGTGGGGTCCATCCCACTGAATCTAAGCTCCTACAAAAGTTAGCTCTAGGTACCTTTTCTAGTTAATGAGAAAGAAATGGTTTCTCTGGAGGGTGATCCAGTGGCAGATAAATGATCTTTTGGAGCCTGTGGCAACCAACTTTTAGATACTTAGGCTATGTAAATGCCACCCTGCCTGTGAGAAAATTTTATTGAGGGAAGGCAGGAACTGAAGAATCCCAAGTCCACAGCTTGGTTGCTGGACTGTCTTCCCTTATGTAAATTCCTGCTCTATTAGTGAAACAAAGATGTGCAAATAGCTTCGTGCAGGTTATTAGTGTGGGGATGCTGGGAATGCAGATGGTGTTAGAATGGGTAACCTAGGGTGGCTTTAGCTCTTACATGCAGAAAAGCCACCAGGGCAGCGCTCAGCACTTTGTATGTGTTCCACAAACCAAAAGAAGCCCAAAGCAGCAGAAGCTTGCACCCTGCCGTTTTTCTCTGTGCTGTAGGGATCAGGATTTGTTTTACTTTACATGAGAGATGAGCCTGAGATCACTCTGAAGGTGGAGGTCTTTTGAAAATGCAGATCTCCATTCAGATCTGATGAAGCAGTACTTATGAAGCCCAAGGCCAGAGACAACTGCTTCAAATATATATATATTAAATGCTGTTAAATGGTGGTTGAATGTCACCAGCAAAATGCTTAAAGAAAATCAAACACACATATTTGCTACTGAACCCAAATCAGGCAAGCTTTACTCCTCTTTTTTAGGGACATGGAACTTTTTCCTTCCCCTTTAAATATTTGGAATTATTTCTGCCAGCAAAATGATTAAATTTGACAGCATTTCAACAAAGTGCTTATTCATCTGATGCAAAGGATGGATTTTGCATCACCTGTGTACGGATGTATTCATCATCTCCTTAGAACTGATCAAAATGAGTTTTGTTTAGCTTGGTAAGTGCCAAGATCTTTATAAAAGAGGCCTGAACGATGGTAAAATGATATCATCACTTCAGCATCAGTGAGCAGGAGTTGTTAAAATGGCCATTTCTTTTCAGTGCTTCAGCCATGAGTTAAGAAATCCAATCTTATCCTTGTAGTAACCGACGTTAGCACAGGGGAATAAAAAGGAACATCTGGAGGCAGAAAATCCATGGCATTGACCTGGGGAGGTCAAACTGTGATACTGGCCAGGACTGGGGGGGAGGGGGTGAACAAGGTTAAAGGCCAGATTTGGATCCTGATATATTAAATGAAGCTTGGAGAGGGACTCAGGGATTCCTAGCCCTGCCAGCAAGGGGTTTCTGTAAGCCTGCAGCTTGATCATTCTTCTGGGCTGGGAGACGAAGACTTTGCTGATTAGCATGCAAATGCAACAGCCCTGTAAAAAGTTCCAGATGATTTTATGACTAAGCTTTGCTGCAGGGAAAAACACGTTTGACAATATGCATTAAAAAAGGAGAGGTGAAAGAAACGAGGTGGGAGTCTGCAAGCAGTGTGGTTGGGAAAGTGCATAGCAAGAGGTGCAGGTAGATGGGGTGCGAGGAATAGAAACCCGCACACAAAAGCACAGGCTGGAAGGGGGAAGGCCCTGCTGGTTTAAAAGCACAATACTGGTCAAGTAAATGCAACTTTCTGCTTGGCAGTAATAAAGCAGATTAATAGGGCTATTGGAGCCCATGTGGTCACAGAGACTTCCTTAGGCTAAACATTGCTAATGAATGTTTTCAGAAAGGAAGGTTTACACTCAGCCATGTTTCACCCCGAGAGGTGGCCTCCTTGGTGAAGTAACTGCAGTGTTTACCTTCGTGCATCAGGTGCATCATGGCTCTGTGAAACAAGCATTGTTCTCACCTCACAGGCAGGAAAACAGCAAAGCCCAACATCTTCAAAGGCCACCTCTTTCTGGGTTTAATAATCTCTAAGACAAATGTTAAACTAGTAGAATGAAGCCTTGAAGAGAGTCAACAGTAGAGCACTTGTGGAAGAGGTTACTTGCAGAAGAAGCTGCTGCTTATGAGAGCCAGATCTGTTGCAGGCATCCAACTGGTGGCAGTCTCCATAGTGGCAGAAGCCTTCTCCATAACCCCTCTAGAAATGATTAACTCATACCCTAACTAAAAATAGTTCAGTGTCATGGCTCCAGCACAGGCTGTCAGGGTTGCATGACTGCTTAACTCTATGAACTTTATGGGTTTGATCTCCTGATGCACTGTTTTTCTCACCTAGTGCTTCTGGCTTCCTAAAAGGAGGTCAGTCACCTCTAAGTTCTTCACAGAGAGAGTGATTGGCATTGGAATGGGCTGCCCAGGGAGGTGGTGGAGTCACCACCCCTGGAGATGTTCAAGAAAAGCCTGGATGAGGCACTTAGTGCCATGGTCTAGTTGACTGGATAGGGCTGGGTGCTAGGTTGGACTGGATGATCTTGGAGGTCTCTTCCAACCTAGTTGATTTTATTCTATTCTATTCTAAGTTTAGAATTGCAGCCTGGCTGCTTGGGTTCAGGCAGTCAGATGTGGAAAGATGCTGGTTTCATTCTTAAATGGAGATTCATTTGAGTGCTTGCTGCTGAACAAACATGTCTGCAAAGATAAGAGGAATACCAGCTCCAGGCAGCATGCAGAGCCCCTGCTCCACTTTCTCCTTCCCAACTTTCTGTCTCCACGTGCTTCCCTTCGTTTGGATCTCTGTGTCCCTACGTAGTTCTGACCAGCCAAGATAAATGGGTTTTCTTCTGCTCTCTCTAGAAATGAGGAATTGTAAGCCCTAAATCTCCTGAAAATAACTGCTGTAGTCTTTCCTTAAACATTTCTCTAAGGCCTTCTCCCTAGCTGTGCAGTTTAGAATGTGTGAGGCCTATCCAGCCTCTCTTTTCTTTCAGCTGCCTTCACATGTGCTGCTGCTTTGCTGGATCTTCCATACAGTGAACTACTGACTGAACCCAATTCCCTGCCACAGCTGTAGTGTCTAAGTCTGGTGAAGTGGCTATAAACAAGAACACTTTGAAGCTGTGTTTAGCTGTGAGTGCAAGTCATAGAATCATAGACCTATAGAATGGTTTAGGTTGGAAGGGACCTCAAGGATCATCCAGCTCCAACCCCCTGCCATAGGCAGGGACACCTCCCACTAGAGCAGGCTGCTCAAGGCCTCATCCAGCCTGGCCTTAAACACCTCCAGGGAGGAAGCATCCACAACCTCCCTGGGCAACCTGTTCCAGTGCCTTACCACCCTCACTGTAAAGAACTTCCTCCTAACATCCAGTCGGAATCTCCCCTCTTCCAGCTTGTTAAGTGTGTGTTAAAAGACAAGTTACCTTTGAAAATCAGACCTCATTCAGCTCAGCACCAGCACATGAGTATCTGTGTGCTGATGTGTATGTGTGTAGGTGTGCACACACGTGTATGTGTGTCCTGTCCAGAGGTAACTCAGAAGCACACCTAAAATCGTGCAGCATTGAAGTGAAGGGCAAGGTAAGAGCAAAAACAGATGCATCAACTGTCTTCAAGGCAGTTATCCTGTAGAAGGAGGCAAACCAGCACAGCAGGTAGCAAATGTTCTTTTCCAGCACATGGAAGTGACTGGTGTGTAGGCAGGCATGAAGGAAAAACCCTGCAGTAGTTCTATTATCACTCTGTCTGTTTAACTACCTTGTTAGGCAGGGCCAATGGGATGGAAACCAGACCAATATTTACCTTCTTTCTGTGTGATATCTGTGAAGGCAACAAATCTCAGAAAAAGTGTATTACAAAGCTCTTCTTGGTAGTGTCAGGAATTAGATGTACAGGGTTAAAATGGAGACCCAGACACGTGGCAACAGAAAGGGGCAAGAGACAGTTAGACCTTCTCAACCCAGAGCTGCTTGTCTTGAGAGATTTGCTCTTTCTGATCTCATTCTTCTCCTTTCTGTGGGAATGCTTTCTTTATGCAAGGAAGGGAATGTCCTCCATGCTTGATTCCTTGCTGAACTCTGGGTGCAGGACAGCTGAAGTGAAAGATAAAGAAACAAGCAAGGGAGAAGAGGACTAGAGCAGGATGCTGTGTATGTGATTTTCACCCACTTCCACGTTGCTAAAGCACAGAAGAGGGATAGGAAAGGGGAATCCTCCCACTGTAGCAGCTTTTGGATAGAGACAATTTGCTTCTCCCTGATGCTTAAGAATGTCACTTCTCTTTTGTCTCAGACAGAGTGACAAGGACATCAGCATCCACATCACAGGAAGACTCTCTGATAAGCACAGGTGCTTGGATGGGAACCAATGCTGTGATGGCACTGCTGATGTGTTTGGCCCCTATGCTAATTCAGGGTTGTCAGTCTCACTGTACTCTCTGGACTGGCTGAGAAATAAAACATTTTATCACTGAATTCTACATGACTGAGATTGGCTGAATAAATGTATCCCAGTGGATGAGAGCTGTATGATGGGAATGAATCATAGCATTAGAGAATCGTTTCTGTTGGAAACGCCTTCTAAGTTGGGGCTGCTCAGTCTGGAGAAGAGGAGGCTCCCAGGTGACCTTATTAGGGCCTGTCAGTATCTGAAGGGGGCCTACAAAAAAGCTGGGGAGGGACTTTTTAGGATATCAGGTAGTGACAGGACTAGGGGGAATTGAGCAAAACTGGAGGTGGGGAGAGTCAGACTGGATGCGAGGAGGAAATTCTTCACCATGAGAGTGGTGAGAGCCTGGAATGGGTTGCCCAGGGAGGTGGTTGAGGCCTCATCCCTAGAGGTATCACACACAGTCTCACAGTATCACCAAGGTTGGAAGAGACCTCACAGATCATCAAGTCCAACCCTTTACCACAGAGCTCAAGGCTAGACCATGGCACCAAGTGCCACGTCCAATCCTGCCTTGAACAGCTCCAGGGACGGCGACTCCACCACCTCCCTNCCCTTCTAAACTGGGGGGCCCAGAACTGGACACAGTACTCAAGGTGTGGTCTAACCAGTGCAGAGTACAGGGGCAGAATGACCTCCATGCTCCTGCTGACCACACCATTCCTGATGCAGGCCAGGATGCCAGGCTGGATGAGGCTTTGGCCAGCCTGATGTAGTGTAGAGTGTCCCTGCCCATGGCAGGGGGGTTGGAACTGGCTGATCTTTGTGGTCCCTTCCAACCCTGATGTTATGATTGAGTCCAACTGTCAAACTAACACTTCCGTGGCCATTAAACCATGTCCCCAAGTGCCATGTCCACACATTTCTTGAACACTGCCAGAGATGGTGACTCCACCACCTCCCTGGGCAGCCCGTTCCAAAGCTTGACCACTCTTGTAGGAAAGAAATATTTCCTAATCTTCAGTCTAAACATCCCTTGGCACAACTTCAGGCCAGGAAACGAAGCCCACATCTTAGCTGTTCAGTGTTGTAAAGGTTCCTTCCAGGGTCTGTTACACACCTGAAGATGAACATTAGTAGTTCCAGTTGCTTGCAGTGTTTGCAAAGCAGCTTTAATTCTTCAGCTATTTCACACATATGACAGCTGCTGGACCTTTTGTGCTTTTGGTTCAGTATATACATCCTTTCAACAAGCCTTTATTCTAAAGAGGAATGGTGAAGCAAGAAAGGCCTTTGACATCAGGCACACACAGTGAATAAAGAAAGCATCGCTGCAAAATGTGGAAGGCAGTTCTGTTTTTCACTTCTTGATGTTTGAGAAGTGAATCTTCATTTTGCCTTTTTTTTTTTTCCCTGAACAAGTGGCTGAGGCATCACTGCATGGCAGTGGGTTGCAATGAAAGCAAAGAGGAGCTAAAAAAGTTTACGTTTAGGGAGACATCCAAACTCTCTTAGTATGTAATACCCACTTGGCTACCCAAGCATTTCAATCCCCACAGTGCCTGAGTGCTTCTCAGGCATTATTAAGAGTGTCCTTGTCTATTATTCTGAGCTAGTGTAGGACTCTTTTGTTAGAATCGTAGAATCAGCCAGGTTGCTAGAGACCTCCAAGATCATCCAGTCCAACCTAGCACCCAGTCCTAGCCAAGCAACCAGACCATGGCACTGAGCGCCCCAGCCAGGCTTTACCTGAACACCATCAGAGATGGCAACTCCACCACCTCCCTGGGCAGCCCATTCCAATGCCAATCACTCTCTCTGGGAAGAACTTCCTCCTAACATCCAGCCTAGACCTCCCCTGGCACAACTCCAGACTGTGTCCTCTTGTTCTGTTGCTACTTGCCTGGCAGCAGAGCCCAACCCCACCTGGCTACAGCCTCCCTGCAGGGAGCTGCAGACAGCAATGAGCTCTGCCCCAAGCCTCCTCTTCTGCAGGCTGCACACCCCCAGCTCCCTCAGCCTCTCCTCACAGGGCTGTGCTCCAGGCCCCTCACCAGCTTTGTCGCCCTCTTCTGGACACCTTCCCGTACTTCAACATCTCTCTTGAATTGAGGAGCCCAGAACTGGGCACAGCACTGAAGGTGTTAGGATGAGGTGTTCATCACAGGCAGATCAAAGAGCTTTTCTTTACAAGTGCTGAGGTGAGAAACTGATCATGTAAGACTTCTGAATGCAAGTCCTAAGTTGCACATCCAGAGCCACATGAGATTCTCATGTCACTGTATCCTGCAGGTACCCTTCAGCTCCCAAGCCATGTGGTCACCTCCTTTTCTTCTTGCTGAAGCTTTAGAGGAGAGCATTCTATTTGGGAAACATTCAGCATCCTCTTCCCTGACTGGCAGTTCTGCCAGTAAGAGGTCAGTAAATATGTGACTGAAGTGAAAATATGTCTGGGGCAAACAGGAGAGCTCTCTTTTAGCACTGCCCTCTGTATGTTAGAAAAAAACCCACCAAACAACCCTAATAGCATTCTGTCTCTTTCAGACAGTTTTTCATAAGCAGTAGGTTTATTTACATTTAGCATCTCACTCTTGTTAAGAAGGGGTTTTTCATTAAGTATTTTAGCATTTGACCAGCAGATTTGGCTGCAATCACTTAAAAAGAGGTGTACAGCATTAAAGAACCCTGCCAGGGCAAAATGGGCAATAAACACTGATAAGAGTTTGCACAGAGGAAAGAGGCTGCCCACTGCACATGTACTTAGCTGGGTGCCCTTGTCACAGGTACTGCTTTTGTATCTGGTTCCCCAGCATGCTGTGGAATTTGAATTCTTCCCTTCACACAGCATGGCCAAGCTCTCATACCCATTTGACTTGAGGCTCTGTTGCAAAGGCAAATGGCACTGCTGGAAACTAATCAATGTAATTTTTTACTCTTCACAGAGGTCTATTAGCAATCATTGCTGCAGTCTTGGGAGGTAAACGGGGACAAGTGTATTCCTAAAGTCAGACCCAGAAACAGGTTGTAGTTTCTAGAAAAGATTACTGCCTTGACACGTCTCTGGCCAGCCTCTTCTGGGGCTTTTAGTGGTTTTGCTTCTTCCTTAGCTGTCTGCCAGATAGGGAGAGGCTGCTGAGGGTACTGAACAAGCTCAAAAGAGCTGACTCTAATGTCACTGCTGTTGAAGAAGACTTTGCACAACCTCTTCCTCTGTGTGTGCACAGGAGCAGAGTACAAATATTAGTTTTAATAAATGAGACGCAGACACTTAGTTTTTGTGCTGCCTGCCAACAGAGAGGACAATGATTGTTTTCACTGTACAATGACAGAGACAGCTTTTATGCTGTGAAATCCCCACAAAGTGCTGCTGATTTCTCATGGCTAAGCTAAGCAAAGCTCTCCTTGCAGTCACCATGGTTGGAAAAGACCTGTAAGGTCATTGAGTCCCACCATTAGCTAACTCTATGGCAATTTTACTGGCCCAAAGTTTACAGCTGAAGAACTAGTTTGTGTTAAAGACTGGAAAGTAACTTATTTGTAACTGTCATAGTGTAAGCATGCAAACTAAGTGACTTGCTGTGTCCCACGAAGGAAGCCCGTGGAGTTAGGCAGCCTGATGTTGCATTCCGAGGTGACTGCACGAACCACTGATCACATTTTCTGTTCCTATGGAGTGTTTATATTGAGTGAAGTTGACTTAATGGATAAATACATCTTTGGCTAAAAGCTTCTCTGGTCTTGATGGGAAGTTTTCTAAACTGATTATAGATTCATAGAATGCTTTGGGTTGGAAGGGAATTTAAAGATTATCTAGTTCCAGACCCCTGCCATGGGTAGGGACACCTCCCACTAGCCCAGGTCACTCAAGGCCTCATCCAACTTGGCCTTGAACACCTCCAGGGAGGGCTGTGCTAGTTTGAAGCCAGCTGGAATATTTTGGTGAGAAAAATTAGATTATAGGCTGTGAAAAGGAAACAATGGTGATGTCTCCTTGCTGAGATGGATAAAACCAAGAACATAAATACAGACAACAGAGTTGCTCTCTGGCTCTCTTGCTGCCTGCACTTTTCTCCCTAACCTGCTGTCTAACTAATCCTTCTACTTTCTAACTCCCCTGGTTGATTCTCCAAACTCATCTTGAACTTAAGGCAAAGTCTGGGATAAGGTAGAGGGGTGGAAAGGAGGTGGAAGGGTGGTTGGGAGCCCCTCCTGGGGACTGGTTTCTGGGAGGGCTGTTGTATTTCTGTATCATCTTTAACTTGTCTATTGCTGTCTATAGCTGTAAATACTGTAGCTATCTGCTTGTACATTGTGCTAAGCTGTGAGTGTAAAGCTTCATTCTAATTCCCAGCTCAGCTGAGTCTAGTCTGGGTGATTTCATAAGAGTGGTGGGGCAGGTAACACCCAAACTGTCACAAGGAGGCATCTGTGACTACCCTGAGCAATTTGTTCCAGCGTCTCACCTCTAAATACCCAGTCTAAATCTGCCCTCCTCAAGCTTCAATCCATTCTCTTTCATGAATGGGCTGCTTAGGGAGGTGGTGGAGTCACCACCCCTCGAGGTGTTGGAGCCAAGCCTGGGTGGGACACTAAGTGCCATGGTCTGGTTGCTTGGCTAGGGCTGGGTGCTAGGTCGGACTGGATGAGCTTGGAGGTCTCTTCCAACCTGGCTGATTCTATGATTCTACAATCACTACAAGCCCTTATAAAAAGTCCTTTCCCAGCTTTCCTGTTGGCCCCCCTCAGGTACTGGAAGGTTGCTTTGAGGATTCCTAGAGCCTTCTCTTCTTGAGGCTGAACAGACCCAGCTCTCTGCCTGTCCCTGTAAGGAAGGTTCTCCGGCCCTGCAATCAACTTCGCGGCTTCCTCTGGACCTACTCCAGCAATTCCAGGTCCCTCTTCAGCTGTGGGCACCAAAGCTGGACGCAGTGCTGTAGGTGAGACCTCATCAGGGCAGAACAGAGGGGCGGAATTCCCTCCCCGGTCCTGTTGGTCACACTTCGCGGGATCACATCGCGCAGAACAGCCTGCGGAAGCGAGCCGCCGCCCTGGCCTGAATCCAGCATGCAGGCGGCGAGGGAGCCGGCGCGCAGGCCGCGCCCCGCCGGCAGCGGAAGGGGCGGCCCAGGGGCGGCCCAGGGGCGGGGAGGGCCGCGGCCCGCGCGCGCTCTTCAAGCGCCGCCGCAGCGCAGGCGGCTCGTGCGCGCGAGGCCGAGCCGGGCGGGGCCTGCGCCTCGTCGGGGCAGCTTGCGGCGGGAGGCACACGGCGAGGAGCGGCGGTGGCTGCAAACCTGGAGAAAGCCGTTACCGAAAGAAATGTGGAGACCCAGGCAGTGGTTTCACGTTAACGTGAAGGTGTCCAGGGCCCTGGCGGCAGGGAGTGTCCGGAGAAGAAGAGCGAGGCCGGCGAGGCCTTGGAAGTGCGTCACACGAGGAGCAGGTGAGGGAGCTGGGGGTGTTTACCTGAGGAGAGAGCTTACTGCGCTCCAGTTGCCTCAAAGGGAGGCGGGTGTTGGTCTCTTCTCCCAAGTAACCAGCGACAGGATGAGAGGAAATGTGTTTAAGTTGTGTCAGAGGAGTTCTAGATTAGGCATGAGGAAAAATTTCTTAGAGAGTGGTGAGGGGTTGGTACAAGCTGCACAGGGAGGTGGTGGAGTTGCCATCCCTGGAGGTGTTGAAGCAAAGTCTGGCTGGGGCACTTAGTGCCATGGTCTGGTTGATTGGCTAGGGCTGGATGCTAGGTTGGACTGGATGAGCTTGGAGCTCTCTTCCAACCTGCTTGATTCTATGGCGTTAAGGGTCTTTTCCAGCCTTGGTGATTTTGTGACTCTCTTTCCATCCCATATTCTGGCCTGTCTGGGAGCCTGGGGATGAAAGATGTGGTTTCTTTTTGCCTGTAGCCAGACAGCTTGACTGTGCCTATTTGGGTGGGATTTCAGCCTAAAACGAGTGTGGAAATTTAAATTCTCATGTATTACAAGAGCTTGCCCATTTATCAGAATAAAAATTATAAGGATCATTAATTTGTGCATGTGTAATTTAGGAACTGGAGAGGGCTTCCTGATAACCAGTGGCAGCATGTGATGTACTCCATGGCAGTCATGCCAAGGATGAAATGTGTTGATTGTCTCCGGGGTTAACCCTGCAGCCTTCATGCAGAGCAAAAGCAGCTTGTTCTGCTCACCATGTGGCACTGGAGCACAGGCAGGAAAGGTCACAGGAGCAATCAAGATCAGCAGATCCCCTACTCAGGTAGGGACCTCCTGTGGCTGTAGGATTAGCTGCAGAGTCTGAGCTGCCTTTGAATGCGTATTTACTTCTAAATGCCCTGACTCTGGTACAGGCATTTTTTTAAATTCATTAATCTCTGACCATATTTGCCATAAACTTGGACAATACTTGCTGGATTGTTTGGTGGTGGTTTTTTTTTTTTTTCTGTTTGTCTGGGTTTTGTCCTTGCTGGGTTTTTGAAAAAAAAAAAGAGGGTAAATTAAAAGGTTAGATGATTTTGGTAACATGATGTCCCTGCGGGAGCCAGGCATAGTCTGACAAGCTGCTTGGAGAGCTTTGCTGATGGTATGACTATCAGAAGCATTCTACAAAAAAGAATTATCTGCAATTACCAGACAACATAAAAAAAAAAAAAAAGACTGAAATTTATTGAGGTATTTGAGGTTCAGAGGCATGAATTTGGTTCGGGCTCAGAGGAGCTGCACATCTGACCCTGGGTATTGTATTATTGTGTTTAGATTTTGGCACATGATGAAATTTCAAGACTTAAAAGGCCAGACAAAATTTACTCCCCTTACCATTTCCACTACATTTGGGTAAGCAATAAAAGCACATTTGCTTCTTGACCCCCACCATGCTCTCAGTACTGGGACAAGGGGCAGCAGGGCAGACACGTAGTGCTGTTTCCAAGGCAGATATTGTCGGGGAGAAGTCACTGACCTCCTTGGCTCCATAGCCCTGGCGATCCTTGCACTCTCATTGCTGAGTCTCCCCAGGGAGGAGGGGGTGCTCATGGCTATCCTGCAGGAGGATAACATTTAATCTTATCTGTCTCAGCTGACATCTCTGCTGATGCTGGTGAGGTGCTCTGGGGGCAACCTCCAGACAGCAGTGCAAGAGATGTTCATCCCAGAGCATCCTCTAAATGAATCCTCAACATTTTCATTAAAAAGAGATGCTCTTGCTGGACAATTATGGATGGTGACTCTCCCATATTTCCACAGGCAGAAAGCTTGTGTGAAAACTGACTGACATTTAAAAATGCCAGCAATCTTATTAATTCTTCAGTTCAAGAATTGTTTCTCAGGGGTTTGTGTGTGGAGTACCAGGCAAAGGACAGACAGGTGATACAGTCATGCTGACAGACCAAGCTCTTTACACAGGCTGGACTCCTTTAAGTCTTACTTCTTTAAAATTGTGCTTACAGTGTAACTTCTGATTAACTGGGAAATGCACCTGCAAAGGTTAAAGCACCTAAAGTGCCACTGAGAGTTACAGCTGCGTGGATACAAGCTCTGTTGTGCCCAGTCCCATGACTGACCTCTTTCTGCCTCAGGAAGGGCCACTTCTGAAGGAATTCTAGGCTGTTCTGGCTTGCTGCTAGCACAGCCATGTGCTGCTGCTCTTCCTCATGAGCACAGTGCACTAATGCAGATTACTGCCCACCAGTAATTCACATTGCATTGCTGACGTTTTGCCCTTAGGCCAGGATATCATGTTAAATTCAAACCAGAAGACAGTATGTGTAAAGGTTTCTCTCTACTGGCCAAGCACACTTCAATGTCTGTTTCTTCTCACTTCCCAGTTTGTGCTAAGTGGCACTCTAGAAAAGTTGCAGCACTTGTCTGCGAAGATATGGGTTCAGTTAAGCATCTGCCAGAAAAAAAACCAACACCTTTCTCCCACTCCACTTTTATCGCTCTCTGTGTGTTTAGCTGAAGTTCTTTTCTCTGCAGTGGAGGCAAAGGGAGGTAGTTGCAGGTCACAGGCTCACAGGATGTCAGGGTTTGAAAGGGACCCAAAGAGATCAAGTCCAACCCCTCTGCCAGAGCAGGACCATACAATTTAGCTCAGGTCACAGAGGATCGCATTCAGACAGGCTTTGAAAGTCTCCAGAGAAGGAGACTCTACAGCCTCTCTGGGGAGCCTGTTCCAGTGTTCTGTTACCCTTCTGGTCAAGAAGTTCCCCCTTGTATTGATCTGGAACCTTCTGTGCTGCAGCTTGCACCCATTGTTCCTTGTCCTATCCTAGGGAGCAAGTGAGCAGAGCTTGTCCCCTCTCTCCTGACCCCCAGCCCTCAGATATTTGTGAACATTGATTAAATCCCCTCTCAGTCTTTTCCAGACTACAGTGTCTCAGGTCCCTTAGCCTCTCCTCATCAGGGAGTGCTCCAGTCCACTCATCATCCTTGTAGCCCTCTGCTGGACCCTCTTCAGCAGATTCCTGTCCCTCTTAAACTGGGGTGCCCAAAACTGAAGGCAATACTCAAGATGAGGTCTGACCAGGGCAGAGCAGAGGGGGAGGAGAACCTCACTTGATCTGCTGGACACACTATTTTTAATACAGCCCAGGATCCCACTGGTCATCTTGGCCACAAGGGCACATTGCTGTCCCATGGATAACTTGTTAACCACCAGGACTCCTAGGTCCCTCTCCACAATCTGCAGGTGGGTAGCTATTCTGTGAGCTGCCTTTGTACTAGGAGTTGCTGAGCAGAATTTGCTCCTAGGCTGGACTGACGAAGCAGTTCAGAGAACACAACATGTTCCCTTTCCAACGGCTCTTCAACAGCTAACTCTGGCACGTGCAGCTGCCAGTTTGTCATTTCTGCTTTATCTCGAGGAGAGCTTGGTGCCAGGGTGGCGATTCAAAGGCTGCTGTTATTCCACCCCAGTTGCAGGGACTGGGCCGGTGCATTTTTGCTGTGTGCCAGATGCACGTATATTTTGATGTCAGCTTTGTTATTCTGTATTGAAAATCACTCTCGGTGGTTGGTAAGTTGATTGTTTTGTCGGGTGTAAATCTAGCCACGTGCTGCACAGAAAGAATCAGAGCCAAGGTTACTTCACCTCTAAATCTCCAGTGACCATCCAGTAAATAACAGCTCTTGAAGTCCTGAGTCTACTGGCAGAATATATGACTGTAGATCACTCAGAGGAATGACTCATTGCAGGGAGGCTAGGAGAGAAGAGAGAGAAGAGGTTTCTCTGGTCAGTGGCTTGGGTTTATTAATGCAATAGCAACTACTGCCTTGGTGTGTAGTGAATGAATAAATCCAGTGCCTTCCAGTTCCTGCCATTGGTATGGAGCTGCATTTTGTTGAAAATGGGAGGGATATGTGAAATTATCTTGGGGTAAGAGGTGATGTGTGTATTACAGTAAGAGCCAGCCTGGTATGCTGAGCCATCTGTAAGCCATGGGTGCTAGCCACAAATTGTGAAGACACTGTCTGTGGGTGAGTGGAAGGTCTTAAATCCTGCTTTTCAGAGCTTTTGTTCTTTGACCTGGTTCTCTGCAGGGGAATGAGTTTCAATTTGGAATAAATTTTGACCCAAATAATTGAAAGTTCATCTCACTTTATTTTACATAATGCTTTATGATAATGCAATTGTAACGTGTTTAGTGCAGGGCACAGAGGGCAACAGTCTGCAGAATCTGACATTTTGCATAAAAGAAACAAAAAGAGGTCCTGAGTTTATCTGTTCCAACTGATAGCAGCAGTTGAGAAGATTAACCTTTCTAATAATGACTTCCCCTCTCTTATGTATTTTTTGAGGGTGGTGCCTTGTAGGTATTCATTTGTGACACTCAGCAATTACCCTATGTGCAGCCTGGTAGATGTGAACTGAATAGTTTACTAGGTCAAGCAAATGCAGAAGAGATTGAACC
The DNA here is from genome assembly GCA_013400475.1 of Tricholaema leucomelas. Lineage (NCBI taxonomy): Eukaryota > Metazoa > Chordata > Aves > Piciformes > Lybiidae > Tricholaema lacrymosa > Tricholaema leucomelas. The sequence continues at coordinate 302,443 of WAAF01012070.1, forward strand.
AAACAGGGTGAAAAAAATGAACTGTAACAGAATAAGTGTATTGCAGGTCGAGTGCTGCTTGAATGAAGCAGTGTGTTGGTGTAAGCTGCTAGATACCAAATACTTCCCTTCTTGGGGAGTTACTAGAAAATATGCACTCAGTGAACTGGAGAACTGTGAAATTATTTAATAAAATTAATCCTCAGTTGTGAATAGCAAAAATGTCAGACTTACTTTGCATCTACATTTTCATCCCAGCAAATATAAATTTATCCCTGGATTCTTTTGTCCTGATTTTCAACATTTGCTCTCATGCACTGAATACAGTTCTATACCCAAGCTATGCTTTCTTAATAAGTGTCAAGTTAGCATAAAGAAAGGGGGAAACATGTTTTCAGAAGAGGAATTAAAGCCATTCTGTTTGTGTTTAGGTATATTTTCTCGTGGAAGGAAAATAATTTCATGACATACCTGTATAACTCTGATATTTGCTTTCTTTTGATTGTTGGTATCTTGTGTTTTCCACGGGGCTGCTTTTGTTATGGAGGGAGCACCTGCATGAGTAACAGTGTAGGAGGAAGGATGCATCTTGGAGGTCAGTTAGTGTTACTCTGTGCCCAGAATGAGTTTTTTGAAGCCACACGTTAAAACCTTCCCACCCTTCAGGAGAGCAGGTCCTCTAAAGCTTGTGTGGGGACAGTAATTACTAGAAAGCTGCTGCAGTGGGTCTTCTGGAATGCTGAGAAGGGAAGGCAGTGCCCATGTACTGCTTACCTTGTGGCTCTTTCCTCCAGGATGCAGACCTCTTCTAGCTCCTCTTTCCAGATGCTTGTCAAAACTTGTCTGCAGGCTGGTTTGGTTCTTTGTGGCTTTGGACATGAATGTTATGGGATAGGCTTATGGGTGTTCATGCTTATAAGCTGAGCAAAAAAGAAAAAGAAAAAACCCAACACAAGCCTGCAGAGAAAAAGATGAGGAGCTCTTGGACTCTTACAGATTGATCATTCAGGATATATTAATTTGCTTCTCTGCAGCTATGCCCATTCTTGATCAAGAAGATAAATACGTTGGTTTCTACCAAAGTGTCCCAAAGAGGTATCTTCTCTAACTCCATTTGCATTGGAAGATGGAACTTTTCAAAGAAGTTGGTGCTGCTTTACCCATCTCTGTCAGTCTCTCTTCTGATTACCTTTTAGCTGTGGCATCTTTTACTCCTGCCACACCATTCACCAGAGTGAACAGTTGAGGTGACTGGTCTTGTTTTGTGCTTATCTCGATGTCCCAGTGTCTTGCCCTCCCCCAGGCTACCACTTTGGAAAAAAAAACAAAACAGTTTCTTGTTCCCTTTGGTAGCATTATTCAAAGTATAGGGGATTTTCTCCTTCACTACTTCTTGTTCTTCTGCAGTAATTACCTTGTAAATAGCCGGAACAGTTGCAGTAACTAGCACATGGAGGGACCTTGCTTCCCTAATGACAGAAAGTGGCACTTCTGATGTCTTTCCCTGTCCTGGATAAGAACGTGTTCTTCTGTCAAACAGTGGTCACCCATTTAACTGTGCACAGCCTGCTTGACTTGTCCTTCAGCACTCATGTGTGCTGGATCCATATCTTGCACGTGATACTAGTAGGGCTGAAGCAGCAGATGCCAGCCCCATAAGCTCCTCTCACAGCCCCCTTCTGAGCCGAGGTGACCTGTACGCATGGCTGGAGTCAGCACTCCAGCAGCAGGAGCTGAAGTCATCAGCACTGCCTCTGTCAGATGCTGGAGCAGTCAGTATTAGTGTTCATATTTTCCATCCCAGCTCAAACAGCAATCTCAAAAAACTCTCTCTTCATGTCCTTTCTGCTTCATTTTCCATCCAAACACCCTCACTGCCTTTCAGTCAACGTCAGAACACCCCTTGAATGAGCAGAATTAGGACAGAACAGGGAGGGCATAATTTCCCTACCCACATGGCAGTGGGCTGAGACTGAAATCATGGGTGCTGTTTGAAAGCTGAGTTACTTCCATGAAGATGTCTTAAGAGTACAAACTGTTATTAGAATATGCATTATTATTTTGATTTTCACCTGTCAGTGCTGCCATCAGTGACAGGAAAGGGCACTACTCTGGAAATACGATCTGCTTGCCTTTCTCTAACGTGATGCAGCACAAAGACAGGTGATTGTTAAGCTCTGCTTTTACTGGGTAGCTCAGTCCCAAAGGGTATTGTCTTGCTGGATGACATTGTGCTGGAGTCTCTGTGCTTGATTTTTATTTTGAGTAAGTCATACCTCTTTATCCATAGATAATGAACCCACTGCACCTGGTACAGGCTGCACAGTGTTATTTAAAACACAAGCGTATGAGCATGCCTGAAGTTGAAGTTCTCTGATAAGTATAAGCTGCAAACCCTTATTCAACATTAAATCAAATCAATGTTAATTTGTGAACTAATTAGCATTCTAGCCTCCTTTTTTTTTTTCCCACAGTGTGGTGATTTTGTATATAATGTGATGTGATTGTACCGACGTACATAATTACAGAGCTGAATACATTGTCTCCTGCTGACATGTTGCAAAAGGAGCTTTGTTCCAGCAAAGGATGCTCGCTATAGCTGAATTAAAAATAAAGACACATCTAAGTCCCATGCATCTGACCCAGAGCTGAATTAACTTGATGTCATGTCAGAGTCCAGAGGCCTTGTTGAACAAATGGGCTGAATATATATTAACTGTATTAACTCCTTCACATCTCTACTTTATTTTAATGAGGAAATGGCAGGGTATCATTTGGTGGGAGACAGATGGTAAGACAGGTATTTTGAGTGGGCAGTATGTATCAAAGAAAACAAAGTTGTTTAAGGAGATTTTGCAAGAGTACAGGAGCTGTCAATACTCGCTCAGCTCAGTGTTCATTCTCACCCAAAATCTCTTCCCTGGCAGCAGCCAGCACCAGGCAGCTTGAGATGGTGTAAGAAGTTCCATCAGTTCTGTAATAGCTGTCTCTTTTAGGGCAAAACTGTAGAACTCTTCTCCACTTTTATCTGTGTTTACCTAGCAACATGCATTTTAATTTAGATGCTACTACCCACACTAGTTTTCTTTACAAACTAGTTTTAGTAATATTTATGTTCTTCCTGATCTATAACTTGTCTTGGACAACATTGAATGCTATGTAAGTTACATGGTTAAGGTAAAAGCTTCTTTCCTACCATAATGCAGAATGTACAATCTGCTCGTAACACAGGAAGGACAGGGATCTGATGGAGTGGGTCCAGAGGAGGCCACAAAGATGATCAGAGGGCTGGAGCACCTCTGCTATGAGGACCAGCTGAGGGAGCTGGTGGTGTTCAGCCTGGAAAAGAGAAGGCTCCAGGGAGACCTAATAACAGCCTTCCAGTACCTTAAGGTAGCCTACAAGAAGGCTGCAGAAGGGGTGTTTCCAAAGGCCTGCAGTGTCAGGATGGGGGCAATGGTTCAAAATGAGAGAAGAGGAGATTTAGAGTGGATGTTAGGAAGAGATTCTGTGCCATGAGGGTGCTGGAACATTGGAACAGGTTGCTCAGAGAAGTAGTTGAGGCCCCATCTCTGGAGATACTCAGGGTGAGGCTTAACAGTCTCTGGGCAACCTGTTGTAGTGGAGGATGTCCCTGCACACTGTAGGGGGTTTAGACCTTTGGAGGTCTCTTCCAACCCAAACCATTCTGTGCTTTTGTGACTGAAAATTGTGCCTAGCTAATGTAAATTGAGAAGAAAGGAGTTCAGTCAGTCACCTTGTTTTAAACAAGCATAGCAATTGTAGAAGATTTCTGCACAGCTGAAGGTGAGCATGTGCCCTGTGAGATTTCTGAGCCCATCAGCAAAATTTCATGTCCCCAGATAGCCTCTGCCCAAGTTAGTTACTGCTCAGCTGCTCAAAAGAGTCAGTTGTTGTGCTGGGGACTTAGTCCCTCAGCAAGAGGAGATCACTGTGGGACACTCTCCTGGGTGTCAGTCCTTTTGGACTGACAGGCTATTGTTATGCCAGATTGCACAGAATGCTAGTTGACACCCTGCTTTTGAGGAATTAAATACTCAGAAGGGCTGGAATTTAAATGTTTGGTTCCAGCTGTCTGAGTTAGGCTCTGAACAAGCTGGCTGTGACCAGTCTTGCTTCCAAGCTGTTGTTTTGGCTCTTTCTGTAGACTATTTTTCAGGGTTTCTACTTCCGAGATGTGGGACTGATTGCAGTAGCAATGGGTAAAGACTTTCAGTCTGGCCTTCCAGGAAAATGAGGAATGTATGTATTATCTATTGGTCTTTGAATACTTCTGAAGACCTCAACTAATTTCAGCCAAACCTGACAGGCCATTAAATTCTCTCAGCTCTCGCACAAACAGATTTGCCCTGAGGAAAATGGAGCAGTATGAGCTCATTGCTTTGGTGGATGTCTGAGAGATTTAGACTAGGTAGAAGGAAGACGTTTTGTACACTGAGAGGGGTGAAACACTGGCACAGATTGCCCTGAAAGGTTGTAGTTGCCTCATCCCTGGAAACATTCAAGCTCATGTTGGACTGGGTTTTGAGCAACCTGATCTAGTTTGAAAATGCCCCTGCTCACTGCAGAGAAGTTGGGCTAGGTGAAGTCTTTGAAGTCCTTTCCAACCCAAACCTGTCTGATTCTGTAATCTGTAGGTAACAGGCTACATTGATTCTCTAGCCCTGAGAAAGTGCAATTAAACACTGAGATCCTGAAGGTCTTGAATGAGTCATCTTGGAAGTGCTGGAAGTCCAGAAGTCCTATTTTTACCTTTCTCCAAGTCTTGACTGTGAAATTCAGTTGCCTACAGAAATGAAGTATTCATGACAGCAAAACCACTTTGTTCTCTTTTGTTCTTCAGTCCAGCAAGTCTCATAACTTCACATGGTTCAACTGTACTCATCAAATCTAGAAACACTGGCCTTAGTGAGTGCAAAGATATATACCAAAGCATCTTTACATATTAAACTTCCCCTAAATCAGTCAATGAGTTCTTTCTCAAAATGGAAGGAAATTAAGTTTTGATTTTTATTTTTGAAGCCTAGGATATCTAGCAAAGGGCTAAAATTATGAGCTTGCTTTTGATCTGCATCATGCCCTTTGTGAAGCTCAGCCTGTTACTGAACTCTCATGCTAATTCTGGACATCTGCATCATGAGATGCAAGCTGGATGAGAGGAGAATTGGCCTTCATTCTGTTTCTACTGTAACTTTCTTTCTTTAGTATGTGTAAGGCATCTAAAAGCTGTAACATTTCTCCCCGTTGCATTTTATGGTTGATTGTACACAGCCCTACCTTTGTGCAAATATTTTCAATGCAGACAGCAGAAAGTTGAACTATTTAAAGAAGTACAATTGAGGCCAAGAACCACACTAATTATATCCTTGGTTATTTTCACAGAGAGGAATATTTCCATCCACATTCTGTGTTTACATGCTGAGGATGTTTCTTCTTGTCTGAACTAGCAAATATACCTCAGGGAGCTTTATTTTTGGTTACGTATTTAATGCAGAACATTATTTGCATCACAGAAAGATCACATCTTCCCTTTGCCTGGTTCAGCTTTTCCATACCAAACCTCAGGCTTTCCTATTATTTGTAAAATTGCTTTTGTTTCCAGTTGGGATCAGACTTAGAAATAGAGAGATCAGGGCATGTTAGAATTTGTAGCTAGGGGATAATTCTGCTCCAAATGCAGAATGCTAAGCCATGGTGGGGAGGAAAGGATGCACAAGACAAAGGAAAGGGTTTAGAACAGGTTTTATTTTCATTATATCTGCTTTTTATTACCATGCAGAAGTGCATGAGATGAGAATGGGAAGAGCAAGGTGTAAAAGCCAGGACAGCAAAGTACACTCTGAAATGGTGTAGATAATGATTTTATGTTTCCTAAATTTAGAGGTAGGTGATCTTGCCTATTTGTGAAGAAAGCTGGTACTGGCTTATCAATCAATTAGAAACCCTCAGGACATATTTCAGGGAGAAGGTGCAGTGAAAATGTTCTTCTTTAGATATTCATGGGAAAATTACAAGAATGTTCCAGTTTGTGTGGCCAACCCTGTTCCGCTTAACCATTTCCCTGTCAGCTCTCTGTGTGCACTGAATGCATTTTTAATTGGATTCCACTCCTATTAGCAGTCTTGTGTTTTTTTTCCATTCTAGGCAAATGTCACAGAATGACTGGCAGTGCTAGAGATAAGGTCTGCTCTGCTTTCTAGCAGCAGCTGCAATATCAAAGGGGTTAATTTAGATGATCAAGGTTTCATCCTCTTGCCCTCTGAGGTCTGATTCATAAAGCTGAAGAGATGAATCCAGAAATTTCCAGAGACAAATGGGTGAGAAAATCAAGATATATGAAAAAGAAGGCTGGAAAATTAAGTTTTGTCTCAGTGTATGTGGTTACCAAACAGGGCTTGAAATTCACTTATGCTCTTGTGCAGATAAGGTGTTGAGATGTTTCCCTCATATACTGGGCCGGTTTTCAATATCAGAACAGATCAATGATCCATTTAGTCTCCATCCCTGGGTGATGCTGGGGAGAAAGGCAGATATCCTTGATGATGCATTTAGCAGTTAAAAGTACAGAGGTGAGATTGCTTCCAGCCAGTGTTTGTCTTCTGCTTCTAAAATACAAATCCTAACCAGTCACTATTGTAATGCTCTGCCGGATCATGCTGATATGAAACTTCTCACTGAGCTTTTCTAAACATCTTGCTCTTCTCTCAACATCTCACAGGTTCCAATTCAGCAAGTCAATGAACAACTTTGTAACTACTACTGTTTTTAAGTAAACACCTTCTTTCTAACAACTTTTAGTTTGGCTCTAAATAAACATTTTAATCTTTGTGTTGCTAAAACAAAGACCAGCCAAAACTTGATATAATTTTAAGCCATCGACCTCAGTGAGTACAAAATGGAATGGGCACTTTTGCTTGAGTCTTCTTAACCAAAAGGAACTGAAGACAATGTTCTTAAGACAATGTTCTTAATGTCTCCACTGGGACAATTATATGGGCAGCATCTGGATTAGATCAGGTCTTGCTTTCCACCTTCTGAACAAAGGAATTCTAAGATTTGCTGATTACTTTCTAGGTACCTTACCTCATAGGGCTACAAGAATGGGTAAGGAACTAGAACACTTGATTTATGAGTAAGGGCTGGGACACCTGAGGCTGTTTAGTCTGGGCAATAGAAGACTGGAAAGGGATTTTATCAATGTTTACCATTATCTGATGGGTGGCTGTCAAGAAGGTGCCAGGCTCTTTTCAGTGGTATCCTGTGATAAGACAAAAGCAGTGGACACAAATTGGAACTGAAGCTCCACCTCAACGTGAAGAAGAACTTCTTTACCATAAGGGTGACAGAGCACTGGAACAGGCTGCCCAGAGCAGTTGTGGAGTCTCCTTCTCTAGAGACTTTCAAGACCCATCTGGATGTGCTCCTGTGTGACCTATCCTAGATTACCACACAGATGTGCCCTGGTGTGGAAGACCACTGAATATAGCCATGCACCTTTAAGCTGTGGAGACCCAAGGAACCTATGACTCTATTTTCAAGAGTAGGCTACTGGCAAGCCCGGGTGGATTGATATTGTATGCTGATTGATTCTGACTGGTGTTGTTTGTTTCCCTTACTTGGCCTAGAGAGGAGGAGTGATTCTGTCTTAGAGACTGAAGAGCACAGGAACGCTGTGAGAAAAACACGAGTCTGGGTATGTATTTCTACCACAAATATTTTCTGCCATTTATTGTCCACTTGGTTATTTAGATTAGAGGCAAACCTCAAGCTTGCACAGTGCAAGCATGGTGGAGCTTTGATATTTACTGAAGCTGCACTTATTACTCTACTATACTATGATGATCATAAATGATAAACATGAGACCAAGATGATAATCAAGAAACCAAGATTTTGCAGGGCCTTCTAGACCTTGTATTTAGGGGTAGAAGAAGAGGTGATCAGAGGAGAAAGAAGTCTTGGAGTGACATTCGTTGTGTTTTTACTTGAAATATGAGGGTGGGAGGGAGCAATGAAGATGGTTTTGTTCATTCAAATCACTCATAAGAAGTAATCAAATCTCTGCACCCTATTTTATGCCTTTAAAATGTTATATGCTTTGGGAAAGGACAAATTTGTAAAGCAAACAGAGTGCTCTTTCAATGAAAAACAGGCTCTTAACTGAACAACCAAAGCCTGGCTGTGTTATGCCTGGATTAATTTTGCAGTGGTACAGCAGTCAGGTAACCCTCTTTTCCTTCACAAACAACAGACAGGTAGTAACTCAGTAAGAGTCCTACATGTAACCTTCTTAATTTTCTGTTTTAAATGCTGATTTCAGTCCTGTCTGGTATGTAGAGCAGTTGCAAGCTCAGACTCAAACCCAGAAAATGCCAGTGCTCCTCTTAGCTTTTTGATTAGGCTGTTTCTTCCTGCTTGCTTTTCCCAACACAAAGGACAGAAGTGAGGTGAGCTTCTGCCTAGACAATGCTCAGCACAGGTGAAATTCCCTGAGTAGTGCAAAGGGGAGCAGTTGTTAGCCAGCTTGAGATGCTGGGATTTATTAATTCATATATGACTGATATTCCTTAAGTCATCAGATCACTGTGGTTTATTAGCAGGAAGAAATTATCTCTCTTATTTTACTTATTAAACAGTATGTTGCAGCAAATTCTAAGCATAACTTAAGGAATGCCTGCATTTCTCCCTTAAAAGTTGATGAATGAGAAAGAAAACCTACAGCAACTTGTTAGGAAAGCCTCTTCAGCCTTGCCCTGATGACTACCTTCAACAGTGAGCAGTGTCTCATCTGCTGTGGCTGCTGGCTTCTGTGTGATGGCACAGTTGAATTACAGATAGTGCTATGAGCTCAAATTGTTACCTGTGGAAGTAACAGGATATATCTGGTTAGAAGAGACTTCCAAGATCGTGCAGTCCAACCCTTGACCCAGCATGAAATCATGCCTCTAAGCACCAGGTCCACGTGCTGCTTGAACACCCGCAGGGATGGTGACTCCAGCACTGCTCTGGGCAGACCATTCCAATGGTTGAGAACTCTTTCAGTGAAGAAATATTTCCTAATATCCAGCCTGAACCTCTTCCCAGTGCAGCTTGTAGCTATTTCCTCTGGTTCTGTTACTTGTCATCAAGAAGAGACTGCCCCTGCCTTGCTCTGACTTCCCCTCAAATGGTTGTTGAGAGCAGTGAGCTTCCTCAAGAATTCTCCAGCCTGAACAACCCCAGCTCCCTCAGCTGCTCCTCATAGGCTAGGCATTCCAGGCCCTTCACCAGCCTCATTGCCCTTCTCTGGACGTGCTCCAGCCCTTCGATGTTCTTCTTGTAGTGAGCGGCCCAGAACTGAACACAGTACTCTGAGGTGTAGCCTTGCCAATGCTGAGCACAGGGGACTGATCACCTCCATGTGATGGTCTATAGTTATGTTCCTTCTCCAGCTAACAAACAGCTGTTTAGCATAGGGCTGCTCCTTAAGCTATGAGGCACTTGTCCTTCTTGCCCTTCCATTTCTTAGGTCTAGAAGAAATAAAGTGGCAATTGTGGTCTGTAATGTGTTGAGGGAAGAATGCAGAGACATAGAAACCAGGATTAAGTTCTGATAGCATCTAAGTATGTTATCTTTTTGCATTTGCTCTATTGTGTGTCTGTGAATCCACATGGTTTTGTATATTTTCCCTTTCTGATGCTTATCTCTTTGTTCCTTGAGGAAGAAAAAACAGCTGAGAATGTAGGTGTTGTTGAACTGACCTCATCAGTTTCAGTCCACAGCTTTTAGGAAGTTAAAACAGAGCTGTGGAGCACCTGCACGGAGTCTTGTTTACTTTAGGAAATCTGGACGACTTAGTCACAGATGTTGTCCTGCTTCATTTCTGAGCTTTCTGAAACCAGCCCTGAAGAGAGAAGCCTGTTCAATGTGCTGCATTTTGAATTAATAAGTTAATCCATAGCTTCTTGCTGAAAGTGAGGGGAAGCAATTACTGCTGTGCATTAGATCACTTCAGTTGCAGGTATATGTTCAGATATATCTTCACTGGCCCAAAGAGGGACTGGGCCTTGGGCAGAGGGAGCTGGCAGTGATTAGCCAAAGCAGCCCATGTGCCTTCTCATCATGAAGTTTAATCAGTTATTTGCTTACATGACAGTTTTCAAAAGCTATTCATTACTGTTAAAGGATTGATTGTGTGACAGTGCTGACTGCAGTGTCTGCTGCTGCTGCTTTTGCAGGCAGGATGGTACTCATTGATGTGTCACACCCGAGAAGATGCCATTAACAGAAGTCCCAGATTGAGTAGTTTGATGCCAATATGAAAATGACTGATGCTGACCTATGTAACTGATACAAATCAGTTAACAAGAGTTTTCCAGTTGTTCTGTAGCATGGGTGACCTACCATGAAGCCTTCTTATGCACAGTAGCTTTTCCATTTGATTTTTTTTTTTTTAACTAACTTCTTCCTGGCACAAATGTTTCTTGCCCGAAATTGTTATGAGCCAGGTATTTTTGACTGCTGGGGTTTGTCCTGTTTGTGGCACAGGAGTTTATCAAGGTAAGGCATAGGTCCCTCCTACCTTGCAAAAGAAGCAAAGCACACTGCTATAGCTACAGATCCCTCCTGCCTTTTCTCTGCAGTGTCTGCAGCATTTCTCAGTGCTGCAGGGCATTTATAGTTTCCTCTCTGAGTGCTGCTGGAGTTGCCACCTCATTTGCCAGGCTGGTGACCAGACCTGCATCCCATTATCCTTTCTGGCCCCTTCCCTAATAGCATCGTCACAGCTCTGCATTTTCTGATGACCTTCTATTTCTATCCTCCTTTTGGGTCCCAGGGTAAGTGAGGGAGAAATTAACGGAGAGGAAGCTCATTTTAAGAAGTAGAAACTGCTGGCTTATGTGGTGGTGGGATAGTGCAGGGAGAATTTCCAGGCACTACAAACAGGGAGAGCAGTTTGTTTTACCTTGTTCTCTGCTTCCTGCACAGCCATGGGCAGCTTTGGGTGTTCCCCATGGTTACCTAGTGCTCTGTTAGCCAGTCCCTCTCCTTGGACCTCATCATCGGATGTAATATATCTCAGTGCCACACCATTACTGAAACTCACTTGAGGCTGAATTTAATTATTAGTCTATGAATTCCTGGGGTTTCTGAATGGGTGAAGAGTCTATCATGAATAACATGAATTATTTAGGAAGAGAATTTTGAGAGGCAGTAGGTAGAAAACACCTGTGAGTGGGAGAGAACAAGAATCTTCTCCAGCTGCAGTGTTTGGATTAGCATTTTGTTTCTCTGGCATACATGAGTCGTTCGGTTGCACCTAGGGTGCGAAGTCATCCTGAGGTAAGGACCAGAGCAGAGGTGTTGTGTGGTGCCTGGGGAGGAGAGGTGCCTTAGGATGGGAAGCAGGAGTGCTGCATGTCATGAGAATGTGAGTCTCATTGGGTTCTTCAAACAGAGAGCCTCCTTTTCCTGCACATCCAGTATTTGCTGATGCAGTTGCCTTGCAGAAATGGAGCTGAGGCCACGAAGCAGAGTAACGTAGGAGTTGCCTTACAGGCAGGCATTGAAAATTCCTGGAGGAAACTAAAGCAGGTGTAGCAGCCATAAGCTAACATGAAACACTCTGCTTGCTAATGAAAGGGGAAGGAGTGAAGAGGGAGTGAGAAGTGGGATTATTACTGAAGCATTCACACTTCTCTGCAGAGCTCCTGCGTTAATATTCAGATGACTCCATGATATGCTGACTCATGGAATTTGCACAGTTATTCCTTTCCGTGGTGTGGAACTAGCAGGGGATTTTTTTCTTTCCTTTTTCCCCTTTTAATTTCCCCCCTGTCTTTTTTGGGTCTTTTTTTTTCTGTCTGTGTTTTCCTTTTTTTCTTTTTTCTGATAACCAACCTATTCAAAAGGCTGTCTGTCTTTGCTTACAGTAAACACCCCAGCTTTAAATTCAGTAATGTAAGACATCCATCTCCATCTCTTCCCTTGCCTGCACTGAACTGTGTGCTTTTTTGATGTTGAAAAAGATACCTCACCCAGATTGCAGCTTGCAGTTGGTAATGAGGAGTTCTGGTCACAGTCCTATTCTAAAGTCTCAATATGCTTTTTGTAACATGAGAGGATTGTTACTGGTGCTCTACTGGCTCTATTCATTGTTGTGAGTGAATTATTCTTTTAAGATGGGCCCTAGCCTAACAATACTTACAGTAACTTAAGTGGCTGTTATTATTACTGATCATGTTTATGGTTCTTAAGAGCTCACTAAGAATGGAGCCTCATTGTGCCAAGCCCTGTGTGCAAGATGCTCTCTGCCCCAGTGAGTGTCTGTGTAAAAAACGTGTACTTAGGGTGGAGGCAGGGTTAAAGCACACCGACAGAGTGATTCACACGGCAGATACTTTCTGCCACAGAGCAAGACACAGACTGAAATCTTTTTTCCTCGAAAGCAGCTCTCCCGGCACTGCTCTGGGTTTGTGTGGGGTGGAGTCCTCCCACCAGGTGTCTTAATGCTTGCCTTTATCTGCTCTCTGGCTGCAGATTTGTTTGCTCTGTGGACTTCCCTCTGACGTGGAGTTGTAGGGTGAGGGATGGTGGGGGAATAAAGGCAGTGGATGGTACCATGCATAGCTAGCTTGGTGTTTTTCTCATCAAGTTGGTCATGGTCTTCTAATGCTGAACTCTGCTCCTCACTTTCCTTCTGCTTCTGTTCTTTTTAAACCTCTCAACTCCACTACCGAAAGGAACAGATTCACCACAGGACTCTCTTCCCTTCCTGTGCTTAAGATGCAGTCAATATTCAATAACCTCCTTGTGTTTTAAATCCAGAAGATGCCTGTTTAGAGATGTAACAAAAGTTTTGTTCCTCATAAGTTGCATACCAGTGAGCTAGTGGTAGATGCTTTCAAACACCAGTCTTCAGCTGGCAAGAACAGGAGGAGAAAACAATGAAGTGTGGGATAGTGCCATGCAGTTTCTCCAAATAAAGATCATTAAAGTTTCTGACAAGGCTTTGATGCTGAAATGCTGCCTTGCTCATAGTAAACACCCAAGTGGAGCAAACACTCAACCTATCTGACAGGCCATGAATGTTTCCATTAGCATGGCATAATTCTAATGCATTTAGTGTGTATCTTTAATGCTAAATGCATTAGCACTTAATGTCAGGAGCTCTAGACCTGCTAGAGTCGAAGGGTTAACACAAATTAAGAACTGCAAGAGAGATTTGTCACTCTTTATAGCTTTGTGTTAGAAGCTCTAATTTCATTACTCTGGAAGGAAAGAGTATTATTTTTCTGTTAGGATTTTCTTTCTTTGGAAAGCAAAGGCCAGTAACCCTGCTAGCACTTGCTGCCTCAGGAATACCTCCTGAGAAACCCCACTCTAAGATAACATAAATGTGTGTAGTAACATAATAAAACATACAGAATCTGCTAATTAAGAAAACTTAGCCACCTAGCTTCATTAGCAGATAAAGCTTTACAAAACCAAGTATGCAATAGACAGGTTAAAAGTGGGCTTCTGTTTTGTTTATCCTCTCTGAACCCAGCACATTTTGGACTTCAGTTGCATGAGGTAATGAGGCCAAGATGTGACACATGGCAACCAAAGCCACAGCTACAGGGAGCCTTCCCTCAGCATCCAGTGAGGCTTAACAGCCTTTAACCTTTCCATTTACCCTTGTCCCTCTCAGTATTTGAGCATAGACTGTGGCACAGCTGTGCAGGGATCCTCACTGGGGCTCAGCCCAAGTGAAAAATGGCATGAGGGGGGAAACTGGTAGAACAGGGGGGTTGGCTTAGAGGCTGGAAGGAGGGATGGCTATCAGTTTTGGCTTGGTGATGATACTTGCTTTAACTGCACAGAGCTTGCTTTATTATTCAGTGTGCAGTGAGGAAGATGCACTTGATCTTTTGTACAGCACTGCAAAACCACAGCTTTTCATTGCCTTAATAGTAATTTCTGCTAGCAGTAGTGGTGTTTAAGTCAAGGGGACTGCAAACTGAGCATCAAGAACATGCCAGTCTCTGTAGGGTCAGGGTGAAGAGCTGTTATGCTGATTGACCTCAGGAAAAAAATTATTTTGAAGGGTTTTAAAAATTATTTTAATTAAAACATGTATTTAGTTGAGTGGAATTTATGCTAATTGGCACTTGTGTGTCACCCTCATTCTTGAAAAAGTTTCAGAAACCTTAAAAACTTTCTCTTTTCACAGTGCTGCAGTGAGGTGGTGCTTAGTTCTTCTTCCCAGAAGGCAGTGAGGGGAATGTTTGCTCACCCAACATCAGTGTGCCAGGGCCCAGGTGCACCAGAAGATCTTAACTGCCCCAACCAGTGCCCTCCCTGCAGCACCTACTGCCCAGGGCTCCATTTCAGCTCATCCTGGTCCGTGTCGAGCTCTGCCAGAGGGTAATGTGGCAGGAAAGAAGGCTCCTTCTGTCACATGGTTTAGTGGTCATGGCAGTGTTGGATTGATGTTTGGGCCTGATGAGCACAGGATTGCAGAATGGCTTAGGTTGGAAGGGACCATAGAGATGTACTCCAGCCTCCCTGTCGTGGGCAAGGACACCTCTCAACTAGACTCAGATGCTCAAGTCCTCATCCATCCTGGCCTTAAAGACCCCCAGGGAGGAGGCATGCATGGCCTCTGTGGGCAACCTATTCCAGAGTCCCAGCACCCTCATACTGAGGAACGTCTTCCTGAGCTCCAGTCTAACTCTGCCTCAGCTTCAAACCATTCCCTCTTGGCCTGTCTCTAGACACCCTGTTGAAAACTCCCTCTGCAACCTTCCTGTAGGATCCCTTCAGGTATTAGAAGGCAACTCTAAGGTCTCCTCAGAGCCTTCTCCAGGCTGAACTACTCCGGCGCCCTCAGCCTATCCTCACAGCAGTGGTGCTCCAACCCTTGGATTGTCTTTGTGGCCCTTGTCTGGATTTGCTCCAACAGTTCTCTGTCCTCCCTATGATGAGGACACTAAATCTGGATGCAGTATTTGAGGTGGAGTCTCAGAAGAGCAGAGTAAAGGGGCAGAATCCTCTCTCTTGACCTGATCTTAGAGGTCTTTTCTAACTTTAATGGTTCTATGATTCCTTAACTTAACACGTATCAGTAATAGAGTCTAAACTGACTACAGCATTGAGGACTCTTCTGCTTATCTTAAGCTGATTGCAAGGTATCATTTTAAAGTGAAGGGAATATCCAGTTAAACCTCTTCATGGAAGAAAATCAGCACAAAGTGTCTACTGTGAAAGCGTACCTTGATTTGAATTGTTCTGGGTTTCATTTCACAAAGTGTTAGGTAATTGGATAAGCAACAGAAATTACATGAGAAAGTTGTGTTCTGCATTTACATTTGGGTGGTAATTCCAGATGAGAAAGAGAAACCTGTGATTTGACATGCACCTTCTGCTGACTCTTGTGCATTCTGGGAGTCTGATTTAGTTAATTTCCACCTCATCCAAAAATTAACAGACACTGAGGAGCTTGCCTTCCCCATGATCTGAGTGGTGAAGAGGATGCATTGGCTCTGCCTCTGAAAGTATAGACATCATCAAGCACAGAATTACTGAATGTTAGGCGTTGGATGGGGGGATGGTTGGGTCCAACCTGCCTGCTAGATACCAGGAACATGTCCGGGTGGGTGTAGAATCTCTCCAGAGAAGGACACTCCACAGCTGTCTGGGCAGCCTGCTCCAGTGCTCCATCACCCTCATAGGAAAGAAGTTTTTTCTTATGTTTAAGTGAAATCCTCTGTGTTCTAGTTTGTGCCATTGCCTCTTGTCCCATTGCTAGGCACCACTGAAGTGAGACTGACCTCATCCTCTTGACCTGTCTAAGCAAGGAGGACTGCTGATAAGAAAAGGAAACAGAAAGCTGGAGCTAGCAGGGAACTTTATCCTTGTTCTTTATAAGCCCTGTGGTGTGTGGCATTTTCAGGGCAGCCTAATCATAGAATCATCTAGGTTGGAAAAGAGCTTCAAGATCAGAGTCCAGCCATTAACCCCTACTTTACCTTTTGCAGCAAGATGGAGGATATGCAGCTGTGGGCTGGAGCTGTTTTCCAGCTATGGCTCCTTAATCATCTCTAGAAAATCGACTGCTTTCATCAGCCACTGCACCTGGCCCTTGGGAGGTATTATAACTACTCCTCAGCTGGCCACCAAGACAGATCACTGCTTTCTCTCTGTTTCTTCTTGGCCCTTGGTTTATTTCAGCCTAATCTTGATTCTCTTTCCATCCCCCTGGTATCTAGCTCTGGCTGTTAGGTTGCCCTGCTGCTGCAGTGATCCCTAGCCTAGCTGTCTGTGCAATATGAAACAAGACCTTTTCTTCCTCCTGCATCCCTCTTTTAGCACACCTTGAAATGGAAGAGAGTGATAAATGGAGCCAAGGCTGTACCTTGGGAAGAATTACAGCTATCTGAACAGCCATGCATGCAGCCTGAGTGTTTTCCTCTCTACTTTGCCATTTTCAGGTGACATTTGCTTGATCTAAGCACTGATATTAAAATCCTGCATCTCAGTAACTCCTGTTTATTAGTCTGCACAGTATTTGTAATCTCCAATCATAATACCTTTTGCTGTGGTTTTGGCAGAATCTTCCTTGTATTTGTTGAAATATTTGAACATTTTTATTTGGAGAAGTAACCCACCAAGGCTTAGTAAAAGTCCTGATTTCTTAGATGCTGTGTAAATACTTCTCTGTATCTCAGGGTTTTCTCATCTGTGACATCCCCAGTATAAATTTCAACAGGCAAATTTAGCTCTCTAGACAAAAACTAATTGCTTGCTCTATGTAAAATGCAGATATTTGTGTTGTGTGAATGAGGGTAATGGATGTAATCCAATAACACTACTATTGTCAGGATCACTTCCTGCTTATTAAAATTACATATAAAATAGATTTATAACTGCCTATTTCTGTACCCAGGCAAGAGCTGTCATTTCACTAGCTGTGACTTTTGCTAGTTAAGACCTCTGTAGATGTTTTCATGCTTTCTTTGTGGTTAGTGGAAACAAGATTTGAAGATGCTTCATTTTAGTATCTGCAGCTAAAAATGTGCCTACTTGGTTATGTCAGTGCCAAAGTTGTTGGCACAAATACATAGATTGAATGGAAACATGCATAGATTAATGGAAACTTACACAGATGAATGGAAACATTTTTTTAAAATATATATACTTATGGCAAGTATCACAGAATCAGAGTTTGAAGGGACCACAAGGATCCTCCATTTCCAACCCCCCCTGCCATGGCCAGGGACACCCTACCCTAGATCAGGCTGCCCACAGCCTCATCCAGCCTGGCCTTAAAACATCTCCAGGGATGGGTCCTCAGCCACCTCCCTGGGCAACCCATTCCAGGTTCTCACCGCTCTTATGCTGAACAACTTCCTCCTCACATCCAGTCTGAATCTCCCCACCTCCAGCTTTGCTCCTAAAACCTGAGTTGGCCAAGGAAACTCTCCGTTACCTGTGACTTTAGTAATGCTTGCTGGTACTGTCATCCCTATCAGTGATGCATGTGCTTGGCATCACCAGCTTTTCCAGTGTGCCCCATTCATGGGCTGCTTGGTCTTGCTGGTCACTGCTGGCACTCCTGAGGGCTGCTGTTTGTCCAAGGACTAACTGTGGGGAGCAGCCTTGCTTAGATTTGTCCAGACACTCAGCTCAGCTTGAAACTGGCTTAAGAAACCTTTATTCAAGTCTGCGTGATAGAGAACTAACATAACCCCAGGGACTTGGGATCAAGCAGATGGAAAGCAGTTTAACCCTCAAACAGTTCAAGCCAGAGTTCCTCTTTATACAGCATAATCCTCTTATGCATCCACCTATTTCTTATCTCACTGAGTGGCTGAATATTTTATTTATTTGCAAAGTATGTGTGCAGGCATCATTTATATTGCATGCCCTGTGTTCAGGGTGTGCTGAATGTCTTTAGTGAAGCAGTTGTGTGCTTCCCAGGCTGCCTCTCTTGATCCACACAACATCACAATGTCTCATGCATACCTTGGGCAGCTGATGGCGGTTGGTCAGTCACTCCCAGGTTCTTTCTTTCTTTTTTTTTCCATCTACACTTTCATTGTGATTAACCTGCATTTTCTCAAGACCTTCATAGAATTTTTCTAACAAGGAGTGACCCAAAGAAATGGTTGGGACCTTTTTTTCCCTGTTTTCAATAATCTTTTGGCATCTCTGTATGAACAAGGCTTTTGGAGGTCAGGTCCTCAGTGGTGTCCTCCAGGTTCACTCAGCATCAGCTGGAATGAATTACTGTTTTGAACAATCACTGAGCAGAGGAGGTAGCACATTCTAGCAGAGCAGAACCTCATGGGCAGAATTACACTTAGCATCTGTAAATTACTTGGCAAGCCACATTTGAAAGGTTGTAGAGAAGCACTTCTCGAGGGATTATTAATGCATACAAAACCCCTGAAATTTGAATGCTGAAAAACTAAACAAAACCCAGAGACAGATATTGAAGGTGTTGTAGAAAGACTATAAATCAGGTGCAGCCCATAGGTTGGAACAGAGAGTGGAAGCACTGGAAACACATCTGTTAGTGGGGTAGCTGTAGCAGCCTTGTTTCCCAACTGAAGGGAGAGAAGCTTTGATCACACCTGTCACTGGAGCACTAATTCCTTCAAAAATGAATTAAAAACCAGCATAAAGTTAAAAAAAAAACACCCAAACAACAAACCAACAAAAGAGTAGTTTATGATTTTGAAAACATAAATCTTGGTTTCCTTTCTTAGTAAAATATATTTTAATGAAAAGTAACTTAATGTCTCTAAGGTTTGGAATATGTAAGTTGATTTCATCCTTCTTGCTTACCTGTTGACCTGTTTCAGTGGCTAACCAGATGTAGTATTTCTTTAATTAGTGAGTAGTGGCTAACACCAGGGAACTGGAGCTGCTTGGGTTGTATTACTGTGCTGTAAATCAGGTCAAAACAGGACTTACATATAGGAAGGAAGTTCTGCTTGTCAGGTGGGTGTATTTACCCTGATGTTTTAATTCAGGTCAGTGGTAAGCTTTTAAGGTAATCTCGCAGTCACTGCACTGTGGTTCTTGGAGTGCACAAAGTGGATTTCTTTAGTATGAAACTGAGTCATAAGAGATGCTCCAGGAGTGCACCTAATTTGTCTGCTAATGGACACTTAGCCCACTTAAATCAAGCTCAGGCTAGGCTGAAACCAAATGCAAGGCTCTCAGCACAGCTGTGGTGCTCTGTAGACCTGCTTCTGTCACACTTAGGTGGCCTTAGTTCCTGTGTTGCAGGCTCTGCCTTTTCTCTCCACCTGATGAAAAATATGTGAAGGTTGTGGGATATTTTTGTTATTGAGGACATACTCTGAACTTGTGGGGAGTTTGTGGCATTTCAGCCCCATGTGAAAAAGGAACGCGAAGGTCTGTGGTTAGAGAAGAAAGAAGTGAATAGGCCTGTGTTCGTTCCTCTCGCTGTGGGCCCTGGAGAAGTCCAAAGCATCCTAACTGGAGTCAGGGAAGTCCCACAGTGAGGAATGTATGCTTGTACTTATTTCTTCACTTGAGGGTAGAGAGAAAAGATTTAAGAGCTGACTGGTGAAAGTAGACATAGACATACAGAGACATAAAGAAACTGTTCTGACACCAGTGCTTCCTAAAGAGACCTGGGAGTGAGTGCTTTAAGGGATCCTATAAAGAGATGTTTCCTTTTGAAGCTTTTTCAAACTCTTCTGCCAAGGCTGTGTATAATAAACAGTGCATCCATCAAATAATATTTGGATGAAGTATTAGTGAATTCAGTGATCAGCTTTGGTTTTAACTGCTTCTCTTTGATATGAACACCTAAAGCTGTACAGGGAATTGTACATCATTTGTGTGGTAACAGTAATCGACTCCATAAGTGTTATCTTTGCGGCGTCCATTAGCTCACTGAAGCCTCTTGAGAGAGGGACAATTCAGCTATAGGCAAGAACATAGTTAGAAGCATGGAGAAATTAAGCTGACTTCTAATCTGACTAGATACAACCATGCATCACTTGTGCAGATGTTGTCTCTGTACAGGCAGGTGCCTGCTGTCTCTGCTGTTTCCCTGAGCTAGATGGCCATGAATCGGTGCTGCTCGTTCAGACATAGGAGCCCACAACCAACCTCTGCACCAGTGAATCCTGTCTCTCCTGTGAAGGGAAAAGGAGACCTATGGGCTTTAGTGAAACAGACAAACTAATATCAATGCCAGTGTGAAGCAGACAAAGTTATACTCAGCCCAGTGTGCATACAGCAGTCACAAGAAAGAGGAAGGCAGTCCTGGGGAGCAGAATGGTAAGCAAGTCCCATCAGCAGTGAGGAAGAGCTTCCATCCTCAGCACACTTTCCCTTTTAAAGTGAGCATGACATTTCTGGTCTGGAATACCTCTGCACCTGACTCATATCAGGTATTCTGGGGTTCTGTCCCAGCAAAACCAGGACACCCACATACGTGGAGGAAGAGTTCTTCAGGATGTGGGTGGGAAGACTCTGAAATAGGTTGCCCAGGGAGATTGTGGATGCCCCTTCTCTGGAAGTGTTCAAAACCAGCTTGGATGAGTCCTCAAGCAACCTGATCTGTTTAGAGGTGTCCCTGCCTGTGGCATGGAGTTTGGAATAGATGATCTCTGAGGTACCTTGCAACCTAAGCCATTCTGTGACTTCTGTGACTCAAAGTGCTATTGCACATATTTGGTAACAAGTTGATACTAGATGAGCAAAATGACCTCCTTCAGAGTTTAGTTTATATTCATACTTTGCTTGTAAATGAGCATTGTGCTAAGAAACTGTTATCTGGTTATGGCTTGCATCTGGTACGTAAAATGTGGCTGTGGGATTGTTTGTCTGTTTTTGCCATCTGAAGTCATAGAATCATAGAACTGTTAAGGTTGGACAAGACCTTTGAGGTCATCAACTCAAACCACTTGCCTGCCACCACTAAGCTGCTATCACTAAACCATATCCCTAAACACCACGTCTTTTAAATATCTTCGGGGATGGAGACTCCAGCACTTCCTGGGGTAGCCTGTTGCAATGCCTGAGAGCTCTTTCTGTGAAAATGTCTAATATCCAACCTGAACCTAACCTTATCATCAAGTGATAATGACAAGAGGCATTAGGATATGTTGTTTTGAACTGAGATTTCAAAATCTGCAGAAGGAATTTTCTCCTGAGTATTGTCTCTTACTCTGGACAGTGTAACATCCTGATAATGTGTTAAGTGTTACTTCTCTTATCAGGATGTCAGACCCACTAAAGCAAGCACAGATCTTCTGCATTTGAATATGTGTGAATCATAGATAATGGTACAAGTGAGTAAGTGTAGAAGAATCTATCTTAAGTGACATCTCATTTCTGCCTTAGCTAAAGCCAGTAACAGGCTGAATAAGGAGCAGATGTAAACTCTCATATGCTGTGTTAGTACTTAGAGTGCTTATTTAGGAGTACCAATTGTGTGAATATGTGAAAGCTCATATCAGAGAATGCCAGGTTGAAAAGGACTTCGGGAATCATCTGATTCATCCTTTCTAGGTGATAGGCTAGTTTTAAATGAGCTGGCCTAGTACCTGGGCAAGCTGAGTCTTAAAACTGTCCAGTGTAGGGGAATCCACTACTACTTATGGGCAATGGTTCCAATATCTCACTGTCCAACGGAGATCTCCCCAGCAATAACTTGCACCTACCACCCCTTCACTTTTCCATGTGACTGCATGTAAAAAGGGAGTCTCCATCCTCCTGGTAGTAGTCACCCTCTCATTCTGTGATTTCAGCTTCACGAGTTTCTGCTACTGCTTGAACCACTCATGCATTAGGTGGCCTGTTTGGAAAGGCACCTGCACTGATTTGGGGAATCTGGCAGCAGAGATCTGTAGTGCTAATGTCACATCTGCCACAGTGTTATCATTCCCCCAGCAGTTGCTGTGTGCAGCGTGGCCTTGTGCTTTGAACTACCTCAGCAATCACAGATTGTGCTGCCATAACCATGGCTCCAAGTACAGATCCTTGCCTAATAACAATAACTACTTTCATATATATTGCATGATGTGTTCCTGTGCTGTAAATACAGGCTGGAAGATGGAGGTTGGAGGGAGAAGGCAGTGAAATTTCCTCTGAAAACTCTGGTTTCTTGTTTGCTTGAACAAAGGGATTTGGCAAACAGCATGGAAGGGAAATTGTCTTTCCTCTGAAGATTAGAGAAGTCAGTGTTTGTTTAAGCAATCTGTCCTGCCATGCTGCAAAACCTCAGTGCCTCTCCACCCACAGGAATGGGGAGTGAGAAGATCTGCAGTGTAGGATCTACCATTCCAGTGTCTACCTGCTGTTAGAGAAGTACAGACATGGCTCTGTTCCCATAGCAGGATCCTGCCCGTTGTATTAAAGGCAGTTAAGGAGAGAATTATCTAGGATGTATCTGGAGAGTCTAAAATGCTGCAGCTGTTAACATAATGTTTTCTGTGCCTTTTGGTCCTTGAGCCAGAGGCTACCTTACAGGACTCTGATTAGAGGGTACCTCAGTAGCCTCTCTGCTGCAGGCTGAGTAGGTGTGTTCCAGATGCTAGGGTGTTTTTGTTCTCTCCAGGAGGAGTAGGAGCTGGAAGAGCAGTGTATTTGTCTTCCAGAACTGACCCTGCTTTGAATGAAATACTGGGCTATATGACCTTGTAAGATCTTTTCCAACACCAATTCTATATCCCAGTTTAAAAAAGGAAAAATCACTTGGTGAGCCTCTTCCATTCCCCTGGTGTTTTTCCTTCTGCAGATGTGTTTTCCAGTAACTGAAGGGGGCCTACAAGAACTGTTTCCAAAGGTCTGCAGTGATAAGACAAGGGACAGTGGTTTCAAATCAGAGAAGAGGAGTTTCAGATACTAGAACAAATTCTGCACCATGAGGGTGGTGAAACACTGGAACAGATTGCCCAGGGAGGTAGTCGAGGCCCCATCTGTGGAGATACTCAAGGTTGGGCTTGACGAGGCTCTGAGCAGTTTGATCTAGTGGGGGATGTGCTTGCTCAGTGTAGGGGGGTTTGACTTCCAACTCAAACCATTCTATGGTTAGGAGCTACTCTCCTGTAGGAAGAAAATTTCCTTGTTAACCTGAAGATCTGGCCTTGTTTGAGCTATTCAGCATATTTCTTTATTTATCATTGTTGTAGGTGAGTTGTGGAGCAGAACAGAACCTCTGCTCTGACTTAGCAGGTCACTTGGGTTTCTGAAAAGATGCTGAAATTCAGAATATGGTGAGTTCATGTTGCCCTGCTCCCCTGTGAATATACATGAAGACTGTATTGTATGCCAAGAGGGAGCTTGCACTGAGTTTGTCTGAAGGCTTTTCATTTCACTTGGCTTGCTGCTGAACAGTTCTGCCTGCTTTTGGTTCGGGCCAGGGAGGGAGAGAGGGTTATTTGGGAAGTTCAGCAATAGCTGTGTAAGCTTTATTTTTCCTTAGCTGTGTTATTTCTTTCTTATGACTGTTGCAATCACCTGCCATCTGGGGGCTTCTGGACCTGCTTCAATAAATCCTCTTCTCTTTTTCCTGTTGCTCTGAGGATTTGCAAAAGGAGAGGATGGGTTGTGCAGTAGGCTGCAAGCTCTGGAAGGAGCGTTAGACATCTTCTCCTTGTTTGTGCTTAGGTAAAATGGTTGTGGTGTGTCACCACCAGTGGCAGCCAAGGAAGGAATTTGACAAGTTTATACAATGTGGACGGGGAGCTGCCAGCCCTCTGTCTGCTTTCCTGACCTTCATGAATGCCTGTGTGCTCTTGGCTGGGTCAGAATGTTGTCAGGAGTCACATAGTCAGCCTGGTTGGAAGAGACCTCCAAGCTCATCCAGTCCAACCTAGCACCCAGCCCTAGCCAATCAACTAGATCATGCCACAAATTGCCCCATCCAGGCTTGGCTTCAACATCTCCAGGGACAGCAACTCCACCACCTCCCTGAGCAGCCCATTCCAGTGCCAATCACTCTCTTTGTCAAGAACTTCCTCCTAACATCCAGCCTAGACTTCTGCTGGCACAAGTTGAGACCTTATTTGTAAGTTTCTGTACTAAGCCTCAGTGTTCTGTACATCAGTTTTCTTTCCCAGGATACTGAAATGGCTCAGCCCAGCAGCCTTCTGGGATCCAGTGTCTGTATTTATGAATTGGAGGACATGTGTGATACAACATTTCAGTTTTCCTTTGCTTTTTATTTTATATACTTGTTTTCACTTGCTGTATTACTCATTCCTCCCTTTCTGTAAATACACTGTTGGTGTAGGTTGCATGAGACAAAATTTTACCTTGCTCTTCTGTCCCTGATTCAAGCAGTTTGTGGCCTTCCTGTCGCCTTTGGTGTAACTGGCAGATTGTCGTTCTATCAGCAGTTGCTGTGGTTCATAATTGTAGTTTTGAGGTTCAGTGTGGTCAGCTTTGACTGCTCCCTTGACCTCATTTTCCTTGGCAGTCATGGGCATAGCTGTGTAATGGGAGAGCATCTTAGGAGAAATGCTGTGGCATTTGTTACTCTTCTGGTGACCCTTCACTTGTAAATGCTGGTTAATGGTAATGCAGCTGCTGTTCAGTGTGCTCTCTGTTAGCCTCTGTCCTGCCTGCCAAAGAGGCAGACCTGTCCTGCCTCGCTGTAGAGTAACTCACTGGTTGCTATCGTCTAGCACAGCACTGAGAAACAAGTTGTACCAGCCTCAGGTCAAGAGAGACAGGGATCTGCTGGAGAGATTTCAAAGGAGAGCTGCGAGGATAACTGAGGGACTTGTGTGTCTCTCCTGTGAGGAAAGACTGAGAGACCTGAGACTCTTTGGAGATGAGAAAACTGAAAGAGGATCTGATCAGTGTCTATAAATATCTGAGGGGTAGAAGGCAAGATGAAGGTGCTAGGTTCTTTTTGGTGGTGCCTGGTGATAGGGCAAGGAACAACAGTTGCATGCTAGAACACAGGAGCATCCACCTCAGCGTGAGGAGATACTTCTGTATGGTGATGGAGCCTGGGACAGGCTGCCCAAAGAGGTTGTGGAATCTTCTTCTCTGGACGCTTTCCAAACCCACCAGGATGTGTTCCTGTGCGGCCAGTTGTAGGTGATCTTGCTTTGACAGAGGGGTTAGATTTGATCTCTGGATGTCCCTTTCAACCTCTGCTGTTCTGTGATTATTTAATATGCAGGTGGATTAGTTCAGGTGGTTGGGTTGAAGAAATAATTTTACAAGAAGTAACCATGTGAGGTACGTAATTGGCTTTTGCTTCAGGTTTTAATGAGTTTAATCCCAGGTTTTAGTGTGTTGGGTGGTTTTTATGAGCAATGTATTAAGGGCAACAAATCTGGGGAGACTGGGGAGAAGTCTAGAGATCAAGAGTTAGAAAGAGCAGCTGAGAGAACTGGGCTTGCTTAGTCTGGAGAAGAGGAACCTGAGGGGAGACCACATTGTTCTCTACAGCTCTCTGAAAAGAGGTTGGACTGAGGTGGGGATTGGTCTCTTCTCTCAAGTATCAGGTGATAGAACGGCAGGAAGTTGCCTGAAATTGTGCCAGAGGAGGTTTAGATTGGATAGCAGGAAAAAAAAATCTTTCCTGCATAAATGTTCAGGCTTTGGAACAGGCTGGCCAGGGAGATGGAGTCACCATCTCTAGAGGTGTTCAAAAATGTGTAGATCTGGCACTTGGGGGCATGGTTTAATGGCCATGGTGGTGTTAGGTTGTCAGTTGGGCTCGGTGATCTTAGAGATTGTTTCCAACCAAAACCAATTCTGTCATTCTTGTCTTGAGCTTCTTCTGCTCTCAGCCTGGCCTCATAACAGAGGGGTTCCAGCCCTCAAAATGTCGTTGTGGCCTCTTCCGCTCCATTCTGACAGGTCTGTGTCTCCACTGTGCTGCAGACTCGGGAGTTGACCCCAGCATGCAGGTGGGGTCTCAGCGGAGCAAAGGGCAGAATCCACTCCCTGTGCCTGCTGTCTATGCTGCTGGGGATCAGCCCAGGCCACAGTTGTCTTCTGCCTTGTGAGCATACTTTTGCCGGCTCGCGTCCAGCTCGTCATACACCGGCACCCCCAAGTCCTCCTCGGGGCCTCTCCCAATCCCTTCATCCCCAAGGCTGTGCTGATGCTGGGAAAAAGCTACATGTGCCACAATAACTCTACCTGAGATATCTTCAGGAATCTTATTAGGTGCATCAGAATCGTCTGACCTTATATTTTGACCTCTAATATTATTTGAAGGTGCCTTTTGTTCAGTGACAGGGAAGTAAATGATGTGCAGAATTGAGGCCCTGGTGAAGATTTCTTACATCTCTCTGTTCAGCTTTTTCAGTAGCATTCTCTCTTGCCTGTCTAACACTTGGCCATGACAAGCAATGGGTCCCTAATCCTTTGTCTTCTGCATGCTCACAGTTATAGGGAGATCATCTCTGAGCAGGTTCTACTGCACATGTAGGGCCAGACTATCAGTAATTGATCCCAACTCCAAAGACACCTGCTGGTAGTCTATTTATAAATCTGGTCCATATTGAGTGAGGTCTTTGGGGATAAAAGAGCTTTATATATGCAAAATATTCATTTTTCTTCTAAGTGGGGTAAAGCTGTTTCCATCTCAAGGGATGAAAAACCTGGGAGTGTTCATGGAATTGAGCCCATCTTTTAATGATGGTATCAGCAGAGTTGCCAGGCTGACATTTGATTGTCTCTGAACAGCATCATGCCACGTTTCCACCTCTCCCAAATGGATGTTGGATTGCTTAGCCATGCCTTTTGCAACACCCTGGCTGAATTAATTCAACTGTCCCTGGAGTGCTTCCAGCAGAAACAATTCACTGCTAGCAACTGATGAAGAAAGTTTCCCATCCAGGATTTTAACTTGGTCTTTGCATGTTTTGCTCATTTGTGTTATTCTGACTTAGAGATAAGCTGTCTCTCCCCTTGTGGTGTGTGGGTGAATGCCATCGTTTTTCATCTCTAAAAGCAAAGGTCTCAACAGATTTACCATTGTGAATAAAGTGAGTTTGGTGGCCCTGACCTCATCTCTAATGGATGCTTGTCTGCAATATAAAGCAATGACATGCACTAGCATGGTTCATGATGATTGGCAGTACTTTCATATGAGATCCAGGGAAGGGCTACCTGAGGCTGCTAAAGGCCACAGCTGAGGTGAAGTAGCAGAGTTATGTCAAAAGCTTGATTCCTGGGCACCTCTCCATTCAATTCAGAGTACCAGGCTGTTACAATGAGTGTGAAGCAGTTACCAGGTGATTAAAGGCAGCTGGGACAAGAAAAATGCCATTGATGTGTGCTGCTGAAGTTTAGGGGCTTTAGTATACCTGTGGTCATATGCACACAGTTGCTATGCAGTAATCCCACCTTCACACTGCTGATTTTTGTCCTCTCTAGAAGTCAGTGCTGGCTGTCTGCTGATGTTGCAGACAGACTCCACATGCTGGTGTTGGGTTAAACTCTCGTCTGCATCCAGATAACTTCTACAGACTATGTTACTACTATTCTAAACCATGTCTCTCTGCTGATGCCTAATATGGCCTGAAGGCAGAGCAGCTGCTGGGAAAACCTTCATTGCTTTCAGGAGCCAGCTGAAAACTAGCTTTTCCTCAGAAACACATCTTCAAGAAGGCTGGGATTAAATCCAGTTCCAAACTGTACAGAAAGTGCTCCTGCATGGTTTCTCAGTTGTATCTCTGCTGCTTCCACTGGCAAAGCATCAGATCTGACAGAGCTCCTGACCCAGTGAATGCATGAATTATTGAAGGTGTGACTTAATTTTCTTTGGGCATGGGAACAGATGTAAATATGATACCAGCAGAGAGAGCTGCTTCCTGGAATCCCTCTCAAATCTCTTTTAATGTATTTGCATTGTGGTCAATTAAAAGAAGCCAAAACAATGCTAATAGTGGATTTCTTGTTGCTAATGCTTTTAGAATTCCTAGATTTGTGCTTGAGGATATAACTCCACCTCAAAGTAATGAGAGCTAAGAAGCAGCTTCCCTGTAGGCAGATTATTCCGTAGCGGCTGTATGTCTGCTGGCTTGTCTCCCCAGCTAAAGGAGGGCTAACATCTTGTCAAAGTCCCTTCCACCCTCTCCCCATAGGGCATCATTTATTAATTCAGATGAGAACCTCTGAGAGGAATGCAAAACTAAGCTGCTTCTTGAACCACACAGACTTTGCTCCATGTCCTCTGCTTTATATCTCTTCTGTAGGGCTAATTATAGAGAGAAACTTCTCCACATGTGTTCATCTCAACCTCTTTAGGTCTTATGTGAATGTCAACCATCTGCCTTTTGTCTAGATCTCCAAACTCTGTGTGTTGAACTTGGCTACAGTGGGCAAGATCCTGGATGTCCTTGCCCAGACAATTTCTAAGTTTCTTTTTTAATTACCAATTATAATAATTAAATTAATACCATGAAGGGGGCACAAAAATGCTTCAGAGGTGCTGCGGCTGCCTATCCAAAGACTTGTTCTGGAATGTGTCCAAGAAGGGCCACGAGGATGATCAGAGGGCTGGAGCCCCTCTCCTGTGAGGAGGGAGTGAGGGAGTTGGGGCTGTTCATTCTGGAGAGGAGGAGGCTCCAAGGTGATCATCTTATGGTTTTCCAGTATCTGAAGGGGGCCTACAAGAAAGCTAGGGAGGGACTTTTTAGGCTGTCAGGTAGTGATAGGACTGAGGGAATGGAACAAAGCTAGAAATGGGTAGATTCAGACTCCATCTTAGGAAGAAGTTTTTTAGCATGAGGGTGATGAGAGCCTGGAATGGGTTGCTGAGGGAGGTGGTGGGAGCCCCATGCTTGCAGATGTTTAAGGCCAGGCTGGATGAGGCTCTGGACAGGCTGACCTAGTGTGAGGTGTCCCTGGCCATGGCAGTGGGGTTGGAACTGGATGATCCTTGTGGTCACTTTCCAACTGTGACTGGTTCTATGATTCAGACAACTGACCTTGTGCAATCCAACACAGTGTCTTGAGAAAGACAATGGAGACTGTCTCTGAAAATGCAGGTGAAATGATGAGTCTGAAACAACAGATGGCATGGGAAAATCTTTGCTTGTGTCAGATAACAGTGGCACATCTGGAGCCTCAATGCAATGTTCTGGTGCAGCAGCCAGTGTGCAGTGTGTGAAGTGAGACAAGTTGTGAAATGAAACCCCAAAATATACACAAAGCCTAGAAACCTATTTTCATATCATTTTTTGGCAATTACTGTTTGGTTATACAGCTTTTCTCCAACTAGAGATCACCTCTACAGTAAGCACTCACTTGAAATGGTCAGGAAAAAGAAGTGTAGTGAACTCTGATGTAATTGCAGAAGTCATTTAAATTACATCTAAGGGCTGCATCAAATCTGTCCGAAAGATTTTAATGGACTGTGTGTGATTGAGTATTAACACAGCTGAGAGGCAGAGGGGATATTAAGTGCTGGTTTTTTTTTTGTCTTGTTATTTTGGAAAGCATAAAGAGGTCAGGAACTGGCTCGTTAACAGTGCTGCAAGTGTTGATTTTCAGCCTTTTTTTGAAGCATGTCTGAATACAGAGAGCAATTCAAAATTCTTGTGAGCAGCAGTTTTTAGTGGCTACCATAGCAACAAGTAGAGGATCCAAGTCCTTCCTCCCCACTGGGGGCTAGAAAACCCCAGAAAGGACACTGTCTGGAGATGTTCAAGGATAGTTTTGCTAATACCACTTGCATTAGGACAAGTCTTTAGGAGAGCACTCGATTTGAAACCAAGCTGTACTTGAAGACACTGTTCATCAAGTGATGGTGATACTGAGAACAGGGGAGTCTTCAAAAAAGCAAAGTGTTGCACACGTTTTGATACAGTTTGGGTGGTCCATGGAATGTTCTCAGTATGTTCCTCTATCGTTTAGCTTTAGTGTTTTCTATCTCAGTGGTTTGGTCTCCTATGTCTGTGTGTTTTCCTGTTGTTTGGAAGCTTTCATCTCTTGATACCTGTGCTGAGAAATAAGGAGTTCTGTCTTATCAGTGCTGTCACTACTATGCTTCTTTGGCCTTCTGATAATGCAGAGCAAGAATGAGGGCAAAGCTCTGGACAAGCTGCAAGTCTTTCAAAAAGAGCAGAGTTTGAGATGGCCTTCTGCTTTTGGCCTGACCTTCTTTGAGGTTTTGGAAGCCAAGCAGAACTGAATTTCATAGTGGTTCCTGTCTTAACAATAAGACAAATCAGATCCTTGGATCTTAATTAACATTTTTACATTTGGAATGACTTTTGTGAGCATAATGGAGCTGATTATTTCTGAAAACCTCTTCAAAGAAGTTAAATTAATCTGATAAATCAATGTGGGCAACACAGATAAGTCTTGTGGAGCATTTTCAAGCTGTACTGGGATCTGTCAAAAAGAGTAATGAATGTCAGATCTCTAAATGTACACGTTTTCAGGGGGGAGGAGTAAGACAAATGACACACATAAACTTCACTAACTTGCCTGCTTGGTAACATGAGAGTGCAAATATGAAATTAAACTAGGTCAGCAGAGGGAAGCCTGAAGAGAATAATGGAGAGTGCTGAAACTATTTTGACTGACATCTCCAGGAGCAGATGGCAAAGAAGGGGAGCAGTGATGTATGTGAGCTGTAGGATGACATTTGTGCTTCTGATCCAGCTCAATAATAATGATAATCCTACTGTGAATTAGATTTCAGTCTCTGTCACATCCAAGTGAGGGGCAGCGCACTGAAGATAGCTCTGTAGTCAACTGATCATAAAGCTTAAGGGATGTGAAGGCCTCAGGCTGTGGCTACTCTAGAAGATTACAAAGTGAGCAACAGGTCAGCTTTGTGTTTGCAGCAAACAATTGGAAGGTTCTTACTGCTCCATAGGAATGTTTTGCATCTTATTCTTATTTAAGATCATCTTTTTTCACAGTGCCAGTGCTCAGGTGATATCTGGGTTTGGATGCCTGTGATATAAGAGTGGAAATATAAGATAGTGAGAATAGCTGTTTTGGTCAAGAAGTGGAGGTGATGAATTCCTAACGTTAAAAAAAGACATTATAGCTCATATGTGTGAAGTCAGGGAAGCCAACAGAAGAGGGTAATGTACAGAAGTGTAAAATGGAGAAAAAAACCTGAAACCAAGAGGAAGAAAGAGAATGTACCTAGAGTCAAAGAGAAAAAGAAATTGCAGAGTACTGGAGGAAAGCTACCATCACCTTCCCAACAGGCTCTGACTTCTGCTGGTGTCAAATGATGGGCCTGACTGGCCTTTCCCATATTCTGACGTGCCTTTCTGTTTGGAGATAGGCTGGAGAGGACTTAACCAATTGATATGGGAGATGTTGTATGCCCACACAGAGTGCTGCCCCTTTGGACCACTTCTATGTTACTCTTATAATAATTACCTCTGTTGTATCACACCTTTGGGCTCCTGCCTGCAGCTGACTCCTCCCTCTGGTTCAGTAGGAATAGTTATGGGATTTGTGTTGCGTGGATGAATGTGTTGCATACAGTCGTAGAATGGCTTGGGCTGGAAGGGACCTTTACATGTCATCTAGTCCAAGCCCTCCAAGCAGAGACATTTCCAACTAGATGGCCCATGAAACCTGACCTTGAATGTCTCCACAAATCACTGGGTAGCTCATGCCAGTGTTTCACCACTCTCCTAATAAAGAACTTCTTCCTAACATCCAAATGTAGTGGTTTGGATTTAGATGTAAAGATGTTAAGTTTTATTCTGTGCAGATTTCATGACCCTACTAAACCTGTAGTAAGGAGTAGCAGAAACCTCACAGAAGTTTTTAGTCTCAAGACTAGTCCAAAGCATTTGTGCACGCACTGGATTAAGCATCCAGAGAAAACCTTTGGCAAGTCAACTCAGGCTGTTCCCTAGTGCTCAAACCAGCTCTGCCTGTGAGCTTTGTGAGAGTGGCTCTGCTCTTGTTTTCATATTTTGGTGATCTAGGATGATCTTTATAAAGAACCACAGGGGAGCCTATGTGTGTGTTGCGTGGGGCGATTCTCAGACTCGGAGATAGAGGAGAAGAAATTGTGTCCTCTGAAAGATGTTCTGATGTTTCTCTTTGGAATTGGAGGACAGAGTATGTGAATAGATAACTTGTTTACAAGTTTTTCTTCCCTTTCAACTCTCTGAGCAATTTCTGTCACCTCTTTTCACAGGTGATGCTGAGACAGATTTGCCAGCTCAAGCCGAAAGATAAAACAGATGAAGGGGGTGGAGAAGGGGGGGGCAAGTGTTCTCTGTTTTCAGTTCTGTACAGTGATAGAAAAAGTGGGTTACAAACTAAAATACAGAATCATAATTCTTCAGGCAGTTCTGTGCTTAAATCATAGCCTTGTCAGTTCTCTGTTTGCTGTGGTTTAATTAATGCTTCCCTTACTTTGTGTTTGATTTTGATGTGTATGTGATAGATTCCTACAACCTCAGGTGATCAAAAGGAGGCATTTGTCAGTGTCAGAGTCTGTGTTAAGGTCTTCCCCGGATCCATGCACACCCTAGGTGAGGAAGGTGGGGATGGGTTATTAGAGGAAAGTGAATTGCCTAAAGTAAATGAAGCTAATACTGTTTTCTTTAGACTGTTGTGGTACCAGGATGAAATATGTTTGCGAAGTAAAGTCAAATTGGGTATGACATCCCCTGTAATGTGACAGAGGGTTATCCTCAGCCTCTAGGTTTGCAGTTGCTAGTGAAGTTTGAGGATTTCTCCTTGGAAGAGTGATCATTTTCAGCAGTCATAGAACTATTGAGGTTGGAAGAGGCATTTGAGATGAAGTCCAGCTACTTGCCTAGAGCTTGCAATCCCACCATTAAGTCACTACCACTAAATCACCATCTTGAAGGTTCAAGTTTGTTGTGAGACAACTCATATTTGAAAATACTTTCATTGTTTGAGGCAATCCAACAAAAAATAAGGAGACAGAGCCTGTAGTTGTTCTCGTAGGGACTGATGATGGGATCATGCTAACAGCAGCAGTAGTTAGGGAGGAAGCTCAGAAGTCTTGTAGTTAGGATTTGCTCACAGATGGAACTGGCACTGACAGCAGACCCTGGATCAGCTTCAGCCCACGATGACTCCTCTGTTTCCCTGGGTAACCTCCTTAATCAGTGAGGATCTACAGTGTTATGTCACCTTCTGTTCCTGACTTGCTCTGAGTGCTTTGTGATGTTTCAAGCATCCTCGCTGCTCTTCATTTCCTTAACTGTTAATAAAAGCAATACCTAGTATGTGTAAGGTAGTGCTTGATGACATGAAGTGCTTTGATAAGCTCTTAATTATAAATCTTCTTCTAATCTGTTGACTTGCCAGCGACAGTGGGATGCTGCTAACACAAGGCCTCTTTCTTAGCTGTGCTAAGCTTAGGTCTGCTGATTCCATTCATTACACCGGTTTGCACCCCACTTCTTTTTTGCAGGTCGATCACAATGATTGATTGACTAGGGAAATAGGTTTTTATCATCCTTAGTCTCCAAATTGAATAGTTGTAGCAGTTGGATTATGTTAATCCTGGTAGTATCCTTCTCTGGCTGATTTGCATTGCTGAACAGAACCGCCCTCTTCTTGTCCCCTCTCTGCTGCCCCTGCAAATTAGAGGATTAAGCAAAGAGGTGCTTAAGCTTAGTGCTCGATTGATGCACATGGTTATGCAAATTGTAAAGGAAATCCTGAGATTCGGGAAACTGAGCTTGAATATTGGATCTCTTCATCCAGACAACAGCAACAGACAGGGAAACGAGGGCCCAATTGCAGCAAAACCAATCATGGTCTTGAGTGCCTTTTGCTCAACTCTGACCTGGGGCTAAAAGTTCATCCTGTCTAGGCTGTCGTGCAAGACACTTCCGAAACACAAACCCTCCTCTTCCTTCTCCCTGTGGCAGGGGGTTGGAGCTGGATGATGAAACACAAACCCTCCTCTTCCTTCTCCGATTGCCAAGGAGAAAATCCTGCACTGATGGAAACAAAAAGGCAAGTGGTGAGAAGTACAGTTTGGAGTTTTTGGTACTGAATTTGACAGTAGTGCTGCTGCTGTTTGTGCTATGATCTTCTCCAATAAAAAGCTCTGTGTCCTTGCACTCACTGTGGTGTTGTAAATGGTTCAGTTTGTGGTGGAAGGGGACACGTGGCTATTAGCTGCCTCTCAGTAGAATGAACCACCAGGATCACCAGCTCTTGACTTCCCTTTGAGGTTTTTTTCCTGCTCAACCCATAGCATCCTGGAGGTGTATTGGAGGGGCTGTGGTTAGTAGATCCAGAGAGGTTCTCTCTGCCCTTCT
>WAAF01012071.1:3412-15306 GCA_013400475.1 Tricholaema leucomelas
CAGTATCTCAACACCTCTCTTGACTTGAGGAGCCCAGAACTGGACACAGCACTCAAGATGTGGCCTGAGCAGTGCTGAGTACAGGAGAATAACCTCCCTCATCCTGCTGCCCACACTGTTCCTGATACAGGCCAGGATGCCATTGGCTCTGCTGCCCACTTGGGCACACTGCTGGCTCATCTTCAGCCTTCTACCAGTACCCCCAGGTGCCTTTCCTCCTGACTGCTCTCAGCCACTCTGGCCCCAGCCTGTAGTGTTGCTTGGGGTTGTTGCAGCCAAAGTATAGGACCCTGCACTTGGCCTTGTTCAATCTCATCCCATTGGTCTCTGCCCACCCCTCCAGCCTGGCCAGGTCCCTCTGCAGGGCTCTCCTACCTTCCAACAGCTCCACACCTGCTCCTAGCTTGGTGTCATCTGCAAACTTATTGATGCTGGACTCAATCCCCTCATCCAGATCATCAATAAAGATGTTGAACAGGACTGGGACCAGCACTGATCCCTGGGGCACACCACTAGTGCCAGCTGCCAACTGGAAGTGAGGCTGCTGCAAGACTGGGGCTGCTT
Organism: Tricholaema leucomelas; assembly: GCA_013400475.1. Lineage (NCBI taxonomy): Eukaryota > Metazoa > Chordata > Aves > Piciformes > Lybiidae > Tricholaema lacrymosa > Tricholaema leucomelas. The sequence continues at coordinate 3,977 of WAAF01012071.1, forward strand.
ATGCTATTCCTCAGGTGGAGCAATCAGCTCCTCCTGGGTTTGCAGGGAACTCTGCACGTCCACCTGAATCTTGGTCCTTAGACAAGATCAATCAAGGCTTTCCTTTATAGGCTTGTAGGACTACAATGGAAATACTGCAGGCTTGAGAAGTCATATTTGCTTCGACCCTATGCTGTTGGTTAGTGTTCCCTTGGCAGCAGAATAATTCCCTCTGTTGGAACAGTAACTACGCAAAGTCCCAGAGCTGCCAATAGTCACAAAGTTAGGGTCAGGGATAGATTTGTCACCTTGTTTCAATCATTTTAAAGTAGTCTGATCAGTGTAAAGCATCCATTTGTGTTCTTTGATAGCCAGTGGAGAGGCCCCAGCATCCAAATGACTATTTACTAGTGTATCTTTCACACTGATGCTACAAAAGATGAAGGTCTGCCCATACTGGTTTCGGGGGTGACTGTAGAAGAAAACTGGAGAACTAACTCAGACCAACTCACAGCGAGTAATGTTAGGTGAGATCATAAAGATGTCTTTTGACCTCAAACCTCTTCTTGTGGCGTATTTGCCAGTGTATTTCAGTTGCCAGTTTTGGAATCATAGACTCATAGAATGGTTTAGGTTAGGAGGGACCCCACAGATCATTCAGTTCCAACCCCCTGCCATAGGCAGAGATGCCTCCCACTAGGTCACTCAAGGCCTGTTTTACCTTTCTTGGAGAAAATAGCACAGCATTCCTTGTTGAAGTGAGATTGCCATTAACTTCAAAAGGGAAGAATGGAATAATGAACTGCTAATCTTTTTAAAAAGCACAGGTTTCTAAAGTTTCTTTAAAGATAAGGAGATGTTAAACATGTGGAGTACAAGGGAAGAGGATCAGCACCTCTGCTATGAGGAGAGACTGAAAGAGTTGAGGCGGTTCAGTCTGGAGAGGAGAAGGCTCCCAGGTGTCTTTATAGTGGCCTTTCAGTATCTTAAGGGGGCTACAAGAAAGCTGGAGAGGGACTTTTTAGGCTGTTTTCCCAGGGGGGTGGTGGAAGCCTCATCCCTGGAGGTTAGAAAAGAATAGAATCAACCAGGTTGGAAGAGACCTCCAAGATCATCCAGGCCAACCTAGCACCCAGCCCTATCCAGTCAACTAGACCATGGCACTAAGTGCCTCATCCAGGCTTTTCCTGAACACCTCCAGGGACGGTGACTCCACCACCTCCCTGGACAGCCCATTCCAAGCCAGGCTGTGTGAGGCTGTGGATAGCCTGATCTAGTGTGAGTTGCCCCTGCCGATGGCAGGGAAGTTGGAACCGGATTATGCTTGTGGTTCCTTCCAACTCTGATTCTATGGTGCTAGGATTCTATGACATATATGCACCATGTACCTATCCCAAAGCTGTATCTGCTTCTGGAAATTAATTTTAAACCTTTGATTTTAAAATACATCAATAGAAATCTGCTCCAGATTTAGTTATGGTCAGCATAATCCCCTGGAGTGAGTCCAGAGGAGAGCCACGAAGATGCTCAGAGGACTGCAGCAGCTCTGCTCTGAGGACAGGCTGAGAGAGTTGGGGCTCTGCAGCCTGGAGAAGAGAAGGCTTTGAGGAGACCTTAGAGTGGCTTTCCAGTATCTGAAGGGAGCCTACAGGAAGGCTGGGGAGGGANTCTTACTCTCAACCAAGGCACAACAAGAATTGGTTCATCCCATTGCTTTTCCCCTCCATTTTCTGACTTTGCACAGAAGAGAACTTCCCAACATGGGCACTTAGTTTATTCTTCCTTATAACATCAGCGTTGTTTGTGATTACTTACCTGAAAATAAATTCTTCATCTCAGGAGGCAGTGAAGATTGTGGTAAGTGGGTGCCAAACATAGGCTGTGTTGCGCTTAATGCACTTGGCGTATCTTTTCTATGCAAATTGTCTCAGAGGGACATAAGTCATTTTTAATAAATGTGGGGAAAAGGTCTGAGGTGAAACGAGGTTGGTGGTCGGGGCTCAGATTTTAATAAGATAAATTAAGGCTCCTCACTCAACTAACACTCAGTGCAGTTGTCAGCAGGCTGGGGTTTTAAAAGAAAAGGATCGAAGAAAAGATTTAAAGATGAATGAGCCATCTAGGCTGAAACACCCTTCCCTTTCAGTAGGCAGTGATTCTGTAGGGTCAAAGTTGAGGAGTGATGGGAAGAGTATTAAGAAATCCAGCAATTTAGGATGGAGATATATTCTCACAGACGTTAATCACATCTTCGGAAGGTATAAATTTGGATTCAAAGGCACTTCTTTGTCTGGCCATTAGCAGAGAATCTTGCCCCATCTGTGAGCCTAACTGGATTTTCCAGTTTCCAATATGTTTCCCACTTTCTGGTGTTCCCCAAGGATCAGTGCTGGGCCCAGTCCTGTTCAATATCTTTATTGATGATCTGGATGAGGGGATTGAGTCCAGCATCAGTAAGTTTGCAGATGACACCAAGCTAGGAGCAGGTGTGGAGCTGTTGGAAGGTAGGAGAGCCCTGCAGAGGGACCTGGCCAGGCTGGATGGGTGGGCAGAGGACAATGGGATGAGAATGAACAAGGCCAAGTGCTGGGTTCTATACTTTGGCTGCAACAACCCCAAGCAACACTACAGGCTGGGGCCAGAGTGGCTGAGAGCAGCCAGGCAGAGAGGGAGCTGGGGGGTGGTGATAGAGTGGAGCTCAAGATGAGGCAGCAGTGTGCCCAGGTGACCAAGAGAGCCAATGGCATCCTGGGCTGGATTAGGAGCAGTGTGGCCAGCAGGATAAGGGAGGTTATTCTGCCCCTGTGTTCAGCACTGCTCAGGCCACCCCTGGAGTGCTGTGTCCAGTTCTGGGCTCCTCAATTCAAGAGAGATGTTGAGGTGCTGGAAGGTGTCCAGAGAAGGGCAACGAAGCTGGTGAGGGGCCTGGAGCACAGCCCTGTGAGGAGAGGCTGAGGGAGCTGGGGGTGTGCAGCCTGCAGAAGAGGAGGCTCAGGGCAGACCTCATTGCTGTCTACAACTACCTGAAGGGAGGCTGTAGCCAGGTGGGGTTGGTCTCTTCTGCCAGGCAACCAGCAACAGAACAAGGGGACACAGCCTCAAGTTGTGCCGGGGGAAGTCTAGGCTGGATGTTAGGAGGAAGTTGTTGGCAGAGAGAGTGATTGGCATTGGAATGGGCTGCCCAGGGAGGTGGTGGAGTCACTGTCCCTGGGGGTGTTCAGGAAAAGCCTGGATGAGGCACTTAGTGCCATGGTCTGGTTGACTGGCTAGGGCTGGGTGCTAGGTTGGACTGGATGATCTTGGAGGTCTCAACCTGGTGGAATCTTGATTCAATTCTGTTCTATTCTATTCTATTCTATTCTATTGACAGCAATTGCCCTCTTCATTCCTGTAACCCATTCTGATGCAAGCTTCTGCATCGCAGAGTTGCGTGCACAGAAGGACCGCAGAACATAAAGGTTCAGAGAGTGTGTTTGTTAAATTATGCCCTTGAATCTATAGTGTTAACTCTTTACAGTGGTGTTTACAGATTAGCTTGTATAACATACATGGAGCACTGTAAATAGCCCAGGTTTTATTGTTTATTTTAACAAATGGATAGGGTTGCATTAGCATTGGGGGGTGGGGGTGGGGGAATGTATAAATATTGATTTGAAAACCTGGTATGCACAATAAAAGAGCAACCCTGGTAACCCTTTTAGAGAAACCTAGTCATAAATAAAGTTCATCTCTACTTTTCTTTTTCAACAAAACAATTAATACATAATTCATCCAAAAAAAGTATTAACATCTCTGTTGTTACCCATAGCAACTGAAGTACCCTAACGTTGCTGACACTGCCCTGTGAAGATTGTATTTATTTATGTATCTGAAGAAGGGCTGTAATGGTATACACTGCAACAACATTTTATTTGTGGAGGAATCTATAAGGGTAACTTTAATAGTTCTGCCTGGGCTGAGTGCTAAAGGATGAGGCTGACAAATGTTTGTATTATTCTGACCATGGTGAAAACAAAATCAATAACTGCTTTTTTTTTTGGAAGCAAGGAAATAGTTATGTATTATCTTAGGTCATGTCTTGTTCATTTACTTTATATCTTCCTGTATGCAGAAAGCTCTGTCCAAGAATATTAATAGTATACAGCTGTGTATAATTAAAGGGGTTCTTTTAAATGGAGTAAACTTTGTCTAAGTCAAACATTAACTGGTTGACTGTGGCACACTTACATTTGCAATGAACAAAAGCTGTCCAAAACTTCAAGAGATTGATTTCATTTTGGATGGACACCAGGTGTCATCTAGGCCTTCTGTTCTGGGAATTGGGTTTTAAATCTCACCACTAAGACTTATATCACCAGTACAATTCTCCTCTACCAGGACTGAGTGCAAGTAAAATATAGCTAAATGCCTCATTATATATTAGGGGGAGTTAAAAAATAAAAGAAGGGGGGAAAGAGCACGGGGATATTTTTTAAAAGCTCCTTCCCAGCCATGAGTAACAAACTGTGGAGATGGGTCTCAGGTACCTGACATACCACAGCCCAGGGGAGGATGACAAAGAGAACAGCAGCTACATTTAGCAAATCTTCAGGGCCACCAACTGGCTACTACATATGGCTGGCAGCATGTGTTGGCTGGAAGGCAAAAAGCCAGCAGAGTGATTACCGAGAGATAAACATTAGGTACAGGTAGCGCTAAAAGCAGAACTTTGTACTGATTGGATGCCCCAGCATCATCTGGCATAATCAGACTTTTGTTGTTGTTGTTGTTGATAACATTTTGAAAATACTAAATTGTGGTGGGAAGAAAAAATGCTACTGAAGTTTGAAAAGGGAAAAAAAAAAAAAATCTTCCAGTGAAAGGCTGCTTTGTTTTAACGAAATCTGTTTGGGAAATGCTCTTTTTTTAGCAGAGCTGTTTTGGCTTGATCGAACAAAGGCTGCAGTAAAAGACTGCATTTTCTCTCTCGCCTACTTTATAACTGAAAGTTCAAATTCAGACCAAGTAAATCAGAATTTGCTTTTCAGCTGTCACAAAACAGATGAGAACAACGTTTGCTACTCAGTGAACCTCAAAGTGTCAAACTGGGTATAATATGAGGTTTTTCATCTCCGCATTCACCAAACTCTAAAAACCTGCATGCTCTGTTCTAATGGATCCTTGTAGTGCTTTCATACCATACACAGAAACAGAAGGACATGTCAAAAGGACAGATGATTCTCTTGGGAAAAGCTTTACATTTAATAAAACAAGTACCATTCTGACATTTTTAGGGTGAGAAGATATTAGTACACATCTACGCAAGCACATACTGAAAGCCTCACATCCTAGCTGGCTAACTAAAGAGGTAACAACCAAAGTGTGTTAACAACAGAATGTGATAAAGTTACGGCTTTGTGTCTCTTTGAAACGTTCAGCAGTGAAACAGGAATAGAATAGAATAGAATAGAATCAACCAGGTTGGAAGACACCTCCAAGATCATCCAGACCAACCTATCACCCAACCCTATCCAGTCAACCAGACCATGGCACTAAGTGCCTCATCCAGGCTTTTCCTGAACACCTCCAGGGATGGTGACTCCACCACCTCTCTGGGCAGCCCATTCCAATGCCAATCACTCTCTCTGTGAAGAACTTCCTCCTAACATCCAGATAGTGTTGAAATCTTGACACACAGTTGTACATTAGTGTTTGGATCTCTGCCATTTTTTTGCAGCTCATACATTGAGAAACTGTGTTTAGTAAATATGAAAAAAAAAATAGCAGCTGGACTGCAACTCTTTTCATTTGTTTAGAAGTACAAACATTATACTGGGTCTGGTGTTGTGGAGATTTACAGAACCCTGATTTTGAAGAGCTTAACAAGAACCCTGTTGCTGTTTGTCAGACTCTGTGAATATTTGAAATGAAGTTCATAGAATCTTTGAATCAACCAGGTTGGAAGAGACCTCCAAGATCATCCAGGCCAACCTAGCACCCAGCCCTGTCCAATCAACCAGACCATGGCACTAAGTGCCCGAGCTAGGCTTGGCTTCAACACCTCCAGGCACGGCAACTCCACCACCTCCCTGGGCAGCCCATTCCAATGCCAATCACTCTCTAAACAACTTCCTCCTAACAGCCAGCCTAGACCTGCCCTGGCACAACTGGAGACTCTGTCCCCTTTTTCTATTGATGGTTGCCTGGCAGAAGAGACCAACCCCACCTGGCTGCAGCCTCCCTTCAGGCAGCTGCAGACAGCAATGGGGTCTGCCTTGAGCCTCCTCTTCTGCAGGCTGCACACCCCCAGCTCCCTCAGCCTCTCCACATAGGGCTGTGCTTCAGACTCCTCACCAGTTTCATTGCCCTTTTCTGGACATGTTCCAGTAACTCAAAATCTCTCTTGAATTGAGGAGCCCAGAACTGGACACAAAACTCAAGGTGATAGATACTACTCAAGGTGATATTCAGTTGTCTGAAGCCTGAAGTAATTTCAAGTCTCAGGAAATAAAAAAACTTTTTTTTGGTGACACACAGGATTTTATTTTAAATTGGTTTATTTATTCATATCTCTGATACTTTATCTTGAGTGGTTTGTAGTGTAAAAATAAGTAGGGTAATTTCTGAACTATACATTCAATATTTCAAGTAGTGATTAAAAAACAGTCTGGAAAACTTTAATCTGATTCATTAAATAACTTTAAGTTTTGAGTTATTTCTGGACATGAAACAAATACATTTATACCTAAGACTGGTGCGAGTTGTGGAGCTAGTTTTAGAGTCATAGAATCAAGCAGGTTGGAAGAGACCTCCAAGATCATCCAGTCCAACCTAGAACCCAGCCCTTTCCAGTCAACCAGACCGTGGCACTAAGTGCCTCATCCAGGCTTTGCTTCAACACCTCCAGTGGCGGCAACTCCACCACCTCCCTGGGCAGCCCATTCCAATGCCAATCACTCTCTCTGCCAACAGCTTCCTCCTAACATCCAGCCTAGACCTTCCCTGGCACAACTTGAGATTGTGTCCCCCACTTGTTCTGTTATAAACACCTTGAAAACCACCTCTATTGTGTGATGTGGTTCTTTGCTTTAAGCCCTTGTGGAAGATGGTTAATAAATAGAAATACTTCTGAAACATGGAATAGTTTCTTTTTAGGCACAAACAAATAACTATTAAATTTCAGATTGATTTTAGAGTCATAGAATCATGGGATCATAGAATGGTTTAGGTTGGAAGGGACCTCAAGGATCATCCAGCTCCAACCCCCTGCCATAGGCAGGGACACCTCCCACTAGAGCAGGCTGCTCAAGGCCTCATCCAGCCTGGCCTTAAACGCCTCCAGGGAGGAAGCATCCACAGCCTCCCTGGGCAACCTGTGCCAGTGTTTTATCACCCTCACTGTAAAGAACTTCCTCCTAACATCCTGTCTAAATCTCCCCTCTGCCAGGTTAAACCCATTCCCCCTCGTCCTGACATTACCAGATCTTGTCAATAGTCCCTCCCCAGCCTTCCTGTAGGCTCCCTTCAGATACTGGACAAGAGTGAACTGAAAGTAAGTGCAAAGCCAGCATAAAGTTTTGGTCTCCAATATTGTTAAAAATGCTTATGAAGTCCTTCACAAAATGGAGTACTTGATTCAAAATGAGTGGATTTCAAGGACTTGAATCTGAAGTATCTAAAGAAGACAAAGGCTCCTCCTAGGAATGAGAGGTTTTCTTAGAGAGATACCTGAACTCCCATCAAATCATCTGCTTCTTGTTTTTGGTACAGTTCCTGTGGTCATGTTTCCAAAGGGGAATTATAGAAGTAAAATATAACACCATTCTTCTCACCACCAGACTGTCTTGCCTCTAAAAAGCACTGCAATCATTACCAGTACAATTAGCTTCCTCTTTTAAAACCCATCTGAAAAAGAAATACAAAGAAAAAGAAAAGTTTCTATCTTCCATTAAAACAATATCATAGTCCCTTGAGCTGCTGCCATTACAAAGTCTTCCAACCTGTGCTGCCTAAAAGGTGGTATGAGAGACATACAGCTTTCAAAACAGTATCCCTTCCCTATCAGAACAGCTGTTCTCTCTGAGATCCTTCTGCACCCTCATATCTGAAAGTTCCTCGTGTTTTGAGCAGTTCAGTAACTTCATAGAATCATAGAATCAACCAGGTTGGAAGAGACCTCCAAGATCATCCAGTCCAACCTAGGCTCACTTAGAGCAGAGCATGCATTCTTGCTCAAGAGAACACTTTGTTGCATGCTCACTTTTTAACCACTTACATCAAAGTCAATTTTTTCACTGTTATCCTGGAAGTGTACCATAAACATTATCAGAGGGCTGGAACGCCTGTCCTGTGAGGAAAGCCGAGACAGTTGCAGTTGCTCAGCTGGCAGAAGTCTCCAGGGGATCATAGAATCATCATAGAATCAACCAGGTTGGAAGAGACCTCCAAGCTCACCCAGTCCAACCTAGCACCCAGCCCTGGCCAATCAACCAGACCATGGCACTAGGTGCCCCATCCAGGCTTTGCTTCAACACCTCCAGAGATGGAGACTCCACCACCTCCCTGGGCAGCCCATTCCAATGCCAATCACTCTCTCTGACAACAACTTCCTCCTAACATCCAGCCTAGACCTCCTCTGGCACAACTTGAGACTTGAGTCCCCTTGTTCTATTGCTGGTTGCCTGGGAGACACATTCTGTGTCCTTGTAGTGGTGGTATTGGAGGAGTGTCAACGCTCAACAAAATCCCAGCTCAGGCAGCCTGATCCTCTACACAGAGTATGGAATATTTGCTCTCTGACTAAGCTTCCATTTTGTTGCCTTGCATCATAGAATCATAGAATCATAGAATGGTTTAGGTTGGAAGGGACCTCAAGGATCATCCAGCTCCAACCCCCTGCCATAGGCAGGGACACCTCCCACTAGAGCAGCTCGCCCAAGGCCTCATCCAGCCTGACCTTAAACACCTCCAGGGAGGAAGCATCCACAACCTCCCTGGGCAACCCGTGCCAGTGTCTCACCACCCTCACTGTAAAGAACTTCCTCCTAACATCCAGTCTAAATCTCCCCTCTGCCAGCTTAAACCCATTCCCCCTCGTCCTGACATTACCAGACCTTGTCAATAGTCCCTCCCCAGCCTTCCTGTAGGCTCCCTTCAGATACTGCAAAGCCACTCTAAGGTCTCCTCGAAGCCTTCTCTTCTCCAGGCTGCAGAGCCCCAACTCTCTCAGCCTGTCCTCATAGCAGAGCTGCTGCAGCCCTCTGAGCATCTTCGTGGCTCTCCTCTGGACCCGCTCCAGCAGTTCCATGATATTTCCTTTTCTCAAAGAAACCACTGGATAGTTTTCTCCTCCTTGAGTATGGCACAGAAATTTAATGGGTTGGACTTGATGATCTATGAGGTCTCTTCCAACCTTGGTGATGCTGTGATACTGTGAAATACAACTGTTCTGTTACCAGTGCAGAAACAATCACCAGATTTCTCTCTAGGAGAAATTTCAGAGTACTGCATTTATCCTACCATAAACCTTTTATTTCTCTGAAAGTTCATGGGATTTTTATTACTTAAATTCCTAGGAAGAAGCCAGATACTCAGAATTGCTTTTTTTCTTCCTCACAGGGCTGTCTTACCGAAGATACATCTCAAAAAGTTCTTGCAAGTCATTATTTCTTAGTGTTCCGTGTTGGAATTATATATTGGGTCTGCAGCAGAAAGAAAAAAAAAAACAGATAATCCTCTCTGTCCTATGATAAAGGATACATTAAGCTAGAATTCATCTTCGAGGTAAAAGGATCAAAGTAAAAAAGTCTATCATTAAAAACAGATATCTTGTCAAGATGCAAAATCTGTCAGATGTTGAAAGAACTCTCCAAACCAGGAAATAGAAATAAAATAACCAAAAAAAAAAGGTAGCTTAGACACTTTAACACTGATTTCTGCCAAGTTTCTGTCCATATAAAGTTTTCAGCAAGATGTGCTGATTGTTTCTAGGGCTGTTCTTAGGAAGAAGCTCTTTACAATGAAGGTGGTGAAACACTGGCACAAGTTGTCCAGGGAGGTTGTGGCTGCTCCCTCCCTAGAGGTGTTCAAGGCCATGTTGGATGAGTCCTTGAGCAACCTGTTCTAGTGGGAGGTGTCCCTGCCTATAGTGGAGGGTTGGAATTGGATGAGCTTTGTGGTCCCTACCAACCTAAACCATTCTATGCTTCTATAATTCTATGATTCTATGATTCTATCATCTTACACAGTAAAACAATAAGGAACATTAGTCTACTTAATTTGAAGTTTCAATTTAGTCTCCTTGTTTTGTTGTTTGGTTTTTTTAATAGAGAAAGAAGATGTATTTAAGTACTAAGCTTTTTCCCTCTAAATATGCCTTGAATTGAGCTGTAAGCAACAGATGGTTCCAGCATCATTTGGAATCTGTATTACCTAATGTCCAGATCTCCTACAGAAGGACTACCACAGAACAAGGGGACACAGCCTCAAACTGTACCGGGGGAGATATAGGCTGGATGTTAGGAGGAAGTTGTTGGCAGAGAGAGTGATTGGCATTGGAATGGGCTGCCCAGGGAGGTGGTGGAGTCACCATCCCTGGAGGTGTTGAAGCGAAGCCTGGATGAGGCACTTAGTGCCATGGTCTGGTTGATTGGCTAGGGCTGGATGCTAGGTTGGACTGGATGATCTTGGAGGTCTCTTCCAACCTGGTTGATTCTATTCCATTCCATTCCATTCCATTCCATTCCATTCCATTCCATTCCATTCTATTTTATTCTATTCTGTTCTATTTAGGCTATTATTTGTATATGCTTCTTGTATTTATGTGCCATGTCTGTAATAGAGATGCCACATAAAAGGACACATGTCATTTTAGAGATAGATTCTATTTTTAATATTTTTAATCTCTGGACAGTTTCTGAGTTTTCACTGACTTAGTTCTTACATAATTGAAAGGTTCCTAAAGATTTAGCCTGTCACCTTCAATCTTCCTTTTGGAAGCATTACCATCATAACTTAAAATAACATTTCCTTGGTGATTTTCCCTATCAAGAGCCTATGTGCATGTCAAATCAAGTATGTCAAAGCAGATTTCCACAGGATAAATTTCAGCTCTTTTCAGCTTCTCAAGAACAGTGCTCCTACAGACTTAGTAGTGTTTACTAATAGACTAACGAAAAGAGAGATATGGCCATAAAGATGTGATGGTTTGGGTGTCCCCTGCCCCCCCACGCTTTAGAAATCCCCCAGACTAGACTCAGCCAGCTCTGGAAATTTTGAATGAAGCTTATATTTACAGCTGGCACAATGTACAAGCAGATAGTTACAGTATATACAGTTAGATACAGAAATATACAAGGGAAAAAAAGGTAATA